>CAEFZY010023330.1:0-13119 GCA_903066815.1 Brachyrhaphis roseni
GTTATGTTTGTGGCCAAACAACATGGCGCTCAGACCCCTTCGCCTAGAGCAGTGACGTCACGGTCGGGAGCTCTATTACACTCAGGTGTGTTAAAGCAGAGAAACATCACAAAGAGGCGGGGCACCGGCCTCCAGGTCTGGATTTGAGGACCCCCTGTTCTAGACAGTATGAGCCGGTTAAAGGAGTAAATAGTAACTTCTGGGTTTGTCTTAATTTACTGCCACCATTGAGGAGGAGTTGATAGCGTAGAGCTCTGCTTCCACAGAGAAGTGGATGTTTTCTAGTAAAAGGGCGCTTTTGATTTACAAACCAGGAACATCCGACATCTTGTCCTCCAGCAGCACCGCATAGACACCTTCAGTTCTGAACATGTATGTTCAATCAACATACATGTTTATTGAATGTTCTAAAAAAAATAAAGATTTAATTAGGTGTAAGGATGATAGTTTGAACCATAACCTACTGCAATGCAGTGATACAGGCAGACTAAAACGTTATTAGAAACTTGCAGATCGACAGGGTACTAACCGCCCTTACTCTAAATAAATAGACAAACGCAGCAGCACAGCTTCACTTCCTTGACCGTGTTACAGCAACACCTCGCACCGAGTGGAGGGAGCACATTTACTCCAGGGACAGAATTAACTTGCAATTTTCCACTTCTCATTACAATTCAATAAAAGCCAATCTGCTCTTACCTTTAGAGCACTGTTTTGGGTGGATGCTTTCAGGGGGCCTCACTCCACTCTGAGCCCAATTAAGAACATTTAAACATATTAAAATCTCCCCAGCGCTTTACTGTCTGGATTACGAGTTAAATAAAATCAGTTGTTATCACAACTCTGCCTTTTCATCTAATATTTCATCTAAAATGTTCACCATGCATGATGTTTCCCTCCCCTCTGAAGGGCACTCAGGGCCATGTTAGTATATTTACCACTAATACAGAGAAGTTACCATGATGGCACTGACTTCAGTCTGATTTACATTTTGTTTAAACATGTACAACCATTTGATTCCCGTCAGCGGAGAAGAAAAAAGCATGACGTTACGCTTTGATGCCTTGTATGCCAGATATAAAAGTGCCACGGAATAGAAGAACAAAAAACACATTTGACATTCAGTTACTATGTCAAAAACATTCTCATCAGCCCTGTTTAGTCCGCTGTAATCGCACTCTGGCTCATTTGTGTAGTGACTCCGGTTCATTTGGGGAGATGTGAAAATGTAATCAAACTGATGTGGAACTCTGGTCTGCAGGAAGTGGACTACAGCGCAGGGCATCCTGGGTAAAGACAACCAAAACAAACTTGTGTGTGTAACATATGGCTGATGTTTTTTTTTTGCCAAAGACAAAAGAAAAATCCTACAACTGCTCAAATCTGACATCACTCCATTTTGTTTGAGGAAGAAGGACGACAGTGTCTTCTTCAGAGTTTCTTTAGTGGTTCTTGGTGCAGCAGGTGAGGGAGACAAGTTTTTCAAAGGGTGTATAATGACTACAGCAAAATCTAATTTCAAATTTCTCATTGGAAGTAGAAAACGTTAAGCCTTTTTTCCCCCAGTACCCAAGGAAAACCAACAGATGCAAAGGGTTCACACCAGAGCCAACATCCATTCCCTCTTTTGATCATGTTTTACTTAAAATTATGCAGCGCTTTTATTTCCATTTGGCTTATGATCTATAAATCAAGACCAGGGTCACTATCTTTAGCATTAAAAATTCATAAAACCACTACAAGGGAAATGAAGAATTTATGAAACACATCCTAGACCTTCTTATTACTGTAAAATTGCTGATTCGCTGATGGGTGAAGGCGAAAGCAAACAATGATATATTCTCCCCTGAAAGCCAAACTCCAAAGAGTTGTTTTGAGCACTCTGTAACGGAGAGCATCAGAGTAAACAGCCTAATGATCTTTCACACACTGCGCCACTTTCATACCAGCACCAGTGTCTAAAGGAAATTATTATGCATGGAGATAGCAGGCTGTCTGAAAAAGAATAGAGAGGCTGTAGTAAAGGAAGGAGGAGGAACAGAATAGATGAAAATACTTAAGCGTTCAGTTTGAATGGGCTGAGATAAATCTGACTCAGATGTGAGGGAGGCAGATAAATGGACGGATGTGGGGCGGGCGAAAAGGGGGCAGGTAAGTTAAATGACCTGTGATATGTGTAGTTGGATTGTTTTTGAAACAGAACTAATGGCGTTGAAGGTGGTAGAAGGGATATTCTCTGTGAGATAGAATTTCTTCTGTTTTTTTTTTTTTCTGGACACACAAAGATGGCATTTGCCTCCATTTTTAACACTCAGCCACACTTAGGTGCGTACTGTAGGTGTGTGATCGTCTTTGTTTCCAAGCATATTTGCGTCTATTGTGCACGAATGTGGGTGTGTGTGTGTGTGTGTCGGTTCGTGTAAAAATTAATCAAAGCGGGGGCGATGATGAACAGTTTCTGTAGAATTCTGTCAAAGGTTAAGAGCTAGTTATTTTTAAGAATGACATGAATCTCGGGGAGACAGTGATTGCCTAAATGACCACTGTAATTACCAATTACTTTTTGAAGCAGAGAATATATTCACGGCATGTAGCCAGCTAAATACAGACAGGCATTAGCCCATTTACGTACTAATGCACATAATTTAGATCCAGAAAAGGGCAGATGGGAACACAATGGAATATATAATAGATACTATCTAATGTAATTCCTAAAAGAATATTGGATTCATTGGAGATGAATATTATTTTGTGTCAGATTGTTTTTCCATAAAACATTCAAAATATATTTCATCTTCCTTCTCTTGGTACTTTTCTCATTCTCTGGGTTCCTTGCAAACGCCACCGTCGGCGCGCTGTGATCGTTAACGAAGGGTACTACAAAGGAGACTGCTGTCTGCCTATTTGGCAGGCTATTATCCCCCTCCTGCATTAAACGAGAATGAGGGCTTGACACTTTTCACACAGCTAGCCTGGTATCAGGCGCTAGATTACCTGGCCTTGTATGAGGCGCACAGTTCAGAAGTTGAAACTTTCAATGGCAACACCCACAAACAACAAAAGGGTGCAAATCAGAGAGAATGCGGCGTTCAGAAGCAAAAACCTGCTTCTCTGTTTGTCACCAAGGCGCCCGGAGTCGGGAAGGCAGGGGGCGACGAGGGGGAGAGGAAAACAATGGCTGACAGGCCTGACTGGCGAAAGGATATTTGCTAAATTAGACATAAACTGCAATGCTCTGCATCTCCGCCAAGGAACTTGTAAAGTCCCATAAATAAGTAAAGCTGAAAGACAGAGACGGAGCACGCAAACAAAAAGCGGTGTACAAAATGTGACTGGAAGTGGGGAGTGTTCACTTCATGCTCCATGCAAGTGTTTGCGCGTGTTTGGGATGCTTTCAGTTTGGGGATAATGAGTTGTCGTTTTGCCACACTGCTCTGCTCAGGAACAACCTGTCTCCCTCCTGCAACACACACTGCTCTTTTCCTCGCCACCCTTCGTCTTCCAGTTCTCACTCTGTCACCTCTGCTATTGTCAATCTGTTGAGTCCTTCCTTGGCAGGATAATAGGGACACATATTTGCTCTCTATGTAATCTTGTCTGTGTTCTATCTGATACACACTTGGTGGAGAGGCTGATTATTAACGGTTGGCAGTGGGGATCAAAGGGAGACGCGGCACAAGTGAGCGGAGCGTTTTGAAATCAAACTTTGAGCATATGATTTCTCCGGCCCTCCTGCTCCCCCTCCCCCTGTCGACACGTTGCTCACACATTGCAAAGTCATGTCCGCGCCGGCTGCGACCCGTTTGAAAGAGATTAGTTATTCCATGAGGGGTTTTTCTTTAGTGAGAGCTGGCACTACATTGAAAGCAAATCCACCGGGGCCCTGGGATTCACATTGTAATGATAGTAATAGCTATGGGAAGAAGGAAAATAAAAAAAAATACATATTTGCCTCTGAGCTCTCCTCGCCAATATATTATCCCAGCCCTCTTCATCCCCGCACAGCCCCATCACAGAATGTGTCAGGATTTAAAACGGGACAAGATATTTTTAAGAGGCAGAAACAAAGTGTGTTGACTGTTTATTTCTTTCACTTGCTTCCTGTCATCTCATGCCAAAGCTGTTTAGAAGCAGCATTGTTGCTCCTCTCTTTGCCACCAGCTCTTCACTCTCACTACTTCTTCCCCTTTTATTTTATATTTTAACAATACCTGCATTTTACAGTGACAGCACTTCTTTTTAGCTGCATCTTCATTATTTTTTTTTATTCTTTATGCATCATCAGTTTTGTTGGCAGTTGTTTCAATAGTTAATGTGATAAAACTGGAGCTACATTTTGGTTTGGAATTTGTGCAAAGCAAAGGTTTAAGTGTGAGTACCTGATATAATATTATGTATAACAGCTAATTTAAAATTCAGTGCATCTACTAATTGTTTTTTTAATTATTATTATTTAGAGAAATCTGAAAATAAATGGTTTAGTCTGGTTTTGTTCACTTAAAAAATTTGGTTTCAATTGTGTAAAATTTGTCTTTTTACTGTAAGCTTAAAAAGTCAGTTGGAATATTGTGTCAGTCTAATTGTCTAAATGTTTTGTTAAGATTTTATTACAGAATTTGCAAAAGAAAATGAAAGGTTATGTTTTAAAAGAAATCCCAATAATTACAGTTTTATACATCCCACAATATTATACTTTGTGATAATTGTTGGAACACACCAATCCAGGGTAAGCAGAGCCCGATGTCCAGGAGATGCTGGATATCAGCATTCAGGATATCAGGACGTCCTGCAACATCCTGGACGTTGAGGAGCTCCAGGCAAATGCCATCCACCTCCAGAGCATTGCAATGGAGAATCTTTTTAATAAACATCACTGTGAATTTAGCACTGGAGGTTTCAAAGGCCAACCCAAAGAACAAGGTGTGCTTCAGCTAGAGGGAGCTCACACTGCTAAATCTCCTTAGTAAGGTCTATTCAGGGATCCTGCAGAGGAGAGTCTGCCAGATAGTCAAATCAGATTCAAGAGGAGCAGTATGTGTTCTATCCTTTCCACGGAATGATGGACCAGCTCTACGCCCTGGGCAGGGTCCTGAATGGTACATTAGAGTTTGCAAAACCAGCGAGTCTTGTGGACATGGAGAAGGTGTTCGACCTTGTCCCTTTAGGCTACCTGTAGAAGGGTACTTTATAAGTACAAAGTACCAGGCTCCTTCATACATCCTGCACAAATGCTATCAGAGTTTGGTTTGCACTTCCAGCAGTAAGTCAGACATGTTGGACTCCACTAAGGTTGCCTCTTTGTCACTGATTCTGTTCAGAACCTTTATGAATTGAACTTGTAGGAGCAGCCATGGATTGTTGTAGCATGTGCAGCGATGCGAGCACTTTACCGGTTTGTCATAGTAAATTGAGGTTCTCAATTTACTGGTAAATCTACGTTCCTAACCTTTCTAACCTCATCTACACTCACAAGTTCTGGGTAGAGACCAAAAGAAGGAGATCATGGATACAACAGGCTGAAATGAGTTTCCTCTGCATAGTGTCTGGACTTTCCCTTAGAGACAGGGGGAGAAGTTCAGTCCTACAGGAGTGGCTCAGAGTAGAGCCACTGCAGCTTTACAGAGTTGGGGTGACTTTGGTATCTACTTATGATGCCTCCTGTATTAACATTAGGATTTTGTTAGTTTTGTCCTTTAATGATATTTTGATTTTGATTTAGTTTCTCAGTTCTATCTATTTGATTTTATTTATTTTTTTACCATTGTTGTTTTTGCTCAGCAACGTCCAGGAGATGCTGAATATCATCTCCAGGATGCTGATATCCAGCATCCTGGATTCCATATTCTGCTCCCTCCTTAAATAGAGCTGTAAACTCTTAACCACAGTTTGACATCTCTAACAAAGCCTTGTGTTGGCTCCAACCTCAAGGTCAGTATCTCACTGCTTCGGTGGGATCCAAACTCTAAGTCCAGGTCTGCTGCCCTGTCAGTGTCAGGGTCAGTCCAGTTACAGTCTTCAACCTCAATCTCAGTTAGCTTGAGACTGAGCAGCCCACAGCTCTCTGCTGCCAGGTCAAGCTGCTGTCTGTGATGGAGGTGAAAAGCCTCCACCCTCTGCTCTTAGCTGACTTACAGAAGTGGGCCAAAGGATCGCCCCTTCAACAAGCCAAGCTCTTTTCGTATAGGCTTCTCATTCCTCTTCTAGTCCATGTATATCAGCCGCTGGGATCTGCTGGACAAGCACACACACAGTCTTTACAGTCTTTTTTTTCGCTCAGAGATAAAGTTTATGTTCCACCCTCTTAAAGGGATGATAACGAGCTGGTTTTATACACTTCCTTCTCAGAAGAGGAGAAAGTGAAACACACTGACAAGAAAAAAAATAAAGCAGAGCCATGTCGGCTGGTTGCTCCTGATGAATTATCCACAGCACATCGCTCCTGCATTCTTTGTTAAATTTATTTTTATTTTGGGCCAAATCAAGATCACCACTGTTCTCAAAGGACCAACTGTGGCAGAACATATAGTTAAAACCTATTAAAAAGCTGTTAAAATATCATAGTTTCTCTGCATTCAGTTTGTACTTCTTAAAATTAAATAACATTTAACATCTTTTCACATTAATGTAATTTGGTCTGATACAAATAACAATTGATTTGACAAACAAAATAATATTGAAGAGGCTAGAGGACCGCAGAGATAGTTAAAGCCGGCCTGACTTGGTTTGCAAGCCATGAGTTGGACTTTAAAACATGCTTTATTGTTGTTTTTCTTCTGCTGCTCATCATCTGTCCTGTGTGTCTGGCACCACATCTGTCTTGGAGTGAAGAGCAGTATACTGCATATGATTTATTCTTTTACAGCTCTGATATTAAAGAGCTGTGAGTATTATGTAACATTGACGTTTTTGAGCTTTACATCATGTCAAGATGTTATTCCCTTCTCATAACTACGTATGCAGTATTGCTTTGATTCTTTTATGCATGTGATGATTTGATAAATTATTTAATCTCCCACGGCAAACAGCTGTCAAATGCCTGGGGGGACCTAGCCCCGCCCTCCAGCACAGCTCCTCCTTGGAACTGCTGTTTCCAAGCTTCTGAGCTTCCAACTCACAGAGAAGGCGTCCTCTGTGACTCTCCCACTCAGCTCCTTCAGACTAGCCAGAAGCAATTAGCACCCGGTGGAAGTGTGCATCCGCTGAGCTCACTATGGAAGCTACTTCTCAGTGCTGAAAACATTGTCAGAGTTAATAAAGGAGCCATGCTATGATGACTTTGTCAAGTCTGAGTTTTAGAAAGAGCCAGAGTTTTTAAAGGCACAGAGGCCAATTTTCAAGGCATTAAATTACAAAATCAAATTTCTTTGAAGTCATATTTGATATATGTAGCAATTTTTATAACATCTGAAAGGAACTTTTTTATTTGATTGAGGCACAATCAGGAGTTAAAGTAATCTTGATAATGTTTTGTTTCCTTCTTTCAAGAATATTTTTATGTTGGATCATTTATTCAGTTGGATTTAGTTTGCTGCTCTGGTGTAATGAATGATGACTGAAACAATGACGTCCCATCACGCCTGCCTCTCTGGTATTCACTGGTTTGTTGTTGCAGTACTGTGGATAAAACACTGATGTGGTTATAATTCAGTCTTTCATGCTGTGTGATTACTTGCTCTTTATTGTTGCTTTAGTTTGTCCCATTTGCGACACACTAGATAAAACTGAAAATTCTAACATGCATTTGGCAGAAGATCTGCTCTACAAAATAAAGCTACTGATTTAGAAAATATCCCCGTCCTGCCAGCACTGTTCATGGAGTGTTCATGTTTTGGTGCAATAATATAGAAACCAGTAAGCCGAAGCACATTGTCACAACTGCACAGGAGCGAATGAACTAAACTGTAACCTTTATATCCACGAGCAAAGTAGTAAGTGGTGAGTGTGAAGCCATGGCATTTGAATGACACATTGATGGCTGCAGCTCATGTGCGCCATGCCAAGAGTCCAGAAGATAGAACAAATCTGGATCAGAGCGGTCCAAGAGCTTAGTGGGGAGTCCACAAACTGCTCAAAGCTGACATTTGTGCCTCCAGGAGGTATACAAACAGGCATAGGCAGACAGTCAGCCCCCCAGCCCCTTCATACAAACACAGACATAAAAAGACCCTGAAATTTTTTGCACTTTTTCTCCATGGCGCTATACATTATTTGCTTACTGTATATAGTTCCTGCTCTGGTGTTCCCCAGAAGAAGTGTCATTTTGAGAGTAGAGCTTGTCTGTGTTGTCTGGGGGGACTGAGGAGAAACTGCTGATGTGTTGTGCATCGTTTTCCTCCAATAGTGCTGCAGTTCGTTTAATGGACACAGGTTCTTGTTAAATCATGCAGACTGATTGCTTTTATGTTCTACAGTACAGACGTTTCTATCCCCTCACTAAATAAACAAAGTATTCAAATGTGGAAAGTACAAGGAGTGAAAACAGTGCCTGAATGATAGAACATAGACAATAATGAAATCTAATTTTCTGATATGAACAAAAGGATTTCATACATCTATAATGGAAACATATCCTCAGACATCACTGTCTTTTATGAGCACAGAAACCGGGAATTAATAAAAGAAATGATGTATTGTGTTGGCTCCTGAATCTAATCCAATAACAGGAGGAGATATTTTATTATGAAATTATATTTACTCATCTGTATTAATATTTTGATGAAATCTTAAAGTACAAAATGTTATCTGCAGTGAAAACTGATTGTTGTTCCATCTTCCTACCATTAAGATTGAATATATGTACACAAACAGTTAGGAAAATATATATTACCAAACAATGCAAAATGTAGCAATTTAACAATAAATGACAGGAAATTATAATTTTTCTGATTTCTTTCCTTGTTTCCATGACTCTACATGATTATGGGATTTTCGGTTTCTGATTTCCTGTGAATGTCAAGCTTGCTTCTGACAATATTTATGGTGAACAATACCACAGATGAATTGACTAAAAAACTCTTACAAAGAGGAAGGAGACGCTATCTTCTTTACTAGCAAATGTTTGCTGGTTTCCTAGATTTAAAGCATGTTCTGAAGAAATCAAAACCCTCAATAACAGCCTTTTGATCCAAAATGGCCGACATCTAATTGGCTTAAGGATTTCAAGAGAGTTTAGTTCTTGTCGTAGAGAGATTGACACGTGTACCAAATTCCAAATGTCTACATTTACAGGTCAACCTAACTGAGTTTAGGGGGCGCTGTTGAGCCATTTGAAATCGACCATTTTTATTTCCACTGAAACATGAAAGTTTCCCTACGGGGTGAATTTTGTGTAAAATTTTGAGAATGTTTCATCCAGCTAAAAGTCACTGATTAACTGTAAACAAGTTAAATCAAGTGCATTACTCCCTGTTCAGTCTGAAGTTTTTTTCCCCTAATTTCCTGTGTGTTTGGAACATGCTTTTTCACTGTGCTGAATTGATATAGTGTGACTGCGGACGTACACACGGACACAAATGAGAGGGATTTGTTGTACATGGTGCCAGCAAGCACTGATGACTTTCTTAGGGATTCTTTCCAAATAAACTATGCAGCACACAATGAAAGGGGCATGCATCTATTTTAACGAGGATTCGTTTTATACTGTTGCTCGCCATGTGTCATTAACTTAAATGCCTTATGAATACCATTGATTAAATAAATTGGCATTGCATTGACGTACTTATGTGCTTAATATCATCCTTGAGCTTGCCTCTGCTGCTTTTATTGCAAGGGGGAATTAAGAGAAAACAAAAGTCTTTTGGAACAGTTTGCTGAATTTCATTCAGGGCACAATGTGTTGCTTGCCTTCTCTGCACACAAAAAGCATTTGGTACTAGACATTAATGTTCTTTTCATGATGAGATGGTTGCTATTTATTAAAGGTAAATTATCATATCTATTGAAATTCTCCTTGATGTTCTCCTTATGTTTGCAATCCCAACTTTGTTTAAAATCAATGTCATTACCATAATATTTTTTTTTGAGTTATTTATAAGTCTTAATGCAATGGCTGTTTGTGTAAAAGTACTTTAACCAGTCAATGAAACACAGGTTGATCTCTCTACTATGTTTGGCTCCTAGTTTTCCATTTTCCTAAGAAGTGAAAGAGGAAATAATGAAAGTCTTTCACCCAACAACACCTACTGATCCTGGAGAGAGATGGTAATATTTTCATCGACAGAACTGGAGACTATCAGGAAACATATGGGAATAACTAGTTCCTTTATTCATGTGATAATCACAGTTACAATTAACAAAGGCGGCAGCTACTTCTTTTGTCACGAGACTGCAGGAAGCAACACTTTTCAAGAATTATGTGCCTCTACATTTTATAATGATGACCAGGCTTCCATTGAATAAAAGCAGTGTGTCATAAAATGCATCTAGCTCTTCGAATTTGTCCCCAAAGTGTCAAAAGTGGTAATGAGTATTTTCTTTATCGTTTCTAACTTTGAAATGTTGGGGCTCTTGATGAGCCTCCTGTTTTGCTTGACATTCTACATGATGTTGATCAGATTATGGAAAGCTCAGATCATATTATAACTAAAACGTCTGCAATCTGAGCTGCTGGTCATTCAATCCAAACTGCTCAACAGGCGTTAACATTAAGCAACTATACAACTCACCGCTCTCATCTAATAGTTACAAATGGGTCATGTATCAGTCACGGCAATGATATCTGAAGCAAAGAGATGATCATTATCACTTGATTATTGTTAATGGAGGAAGAGGGGTGATAGTGTTTCATGATGGTTCTGGCCTTTGACCCTGTTCGTGTGGCCTGTTTGAAGCTGGATCAAGATGAGTAGGTGGAAGAGAATCTGAGACATAATTATACAGAAGAAAGTGATTCAGAGTATTAAGATGTACAAAATGTGATATTAACATCATCAACATTTCTCATGTGATGGTGGGAGCAGAGGCAGAGCTGAGATGCTTTTTTTGTCTTTGCATGTCTAGGATTATAGCGGACGTTAATAAAAGCTGCTACAGAGGTAGAAGTCAATTGGTGTTGTTCTTACTTCACATTAAAGCTGTAGTTTGTAACGTTGAAAAATATGTTATTTTACATGTTTGTTAAAATTATCACTATGTTGTGATGATATAATGAGAGATAATCTGTGAAAAATCAAGTTCATCTGCCTTTTCCCAGTGCTGCAGTGTCTGGTGAAGTTATTAAATAAAATGTTGACTACAATGTGCAAATGACTCACTAATAACTTACCAGGTCTCTACCTATATCGACTTCATTTAGTTTTACCTATGGTTAGATTCCTGTTTGACTGTTATCCCCAAGGCAGCTTAATGGAAATCAAAAGACAGAAGATAAATTGTAACGGAGCCAATACTAGAAAATGAAATATTCAAAGATTCACATTTGGATGAAAATTCATACAAATCAACCATTTACATTTCCCCAAGTCATTGCTCTTCTTCCAGCTCATTGGAAGAGCACACACACCATGTGGAGAGTTGAGATGTAACAATACAATATTAATATCTGTATCAGCATTGATATTGAAAACAATTGTAGATTGGGTATTGATCACAATGTCCCCACCATAAGGGCAGATCTACTCAGTCTAATTCTATGCTATGTACTCTGAGCTTTTTTTACTTATTTTACATTATATTTAGAATTTCTAACTGCATTTTGGTCAGTTTCAGTTTACTTTAAAGTTGTCTGTTACATTGCTAATTGCACTGACTGAACAGATTAAAGTTAATGTTTTTACGTTTGACCAAGCTTGTGAAGCGATTGGTGTATTTAACCCTGATGTTATGTTGCGGGTCAAATTGACCCGTTTTAAAGTTGTTGTTTGTTTTTTTTAAATAGTTGGAAGTATTTTTTTGCCTGAAACTTTTTCTATTTTTCTTAATAGGTGCACTCTACATATAAATTGAAAATTTATTCATTTTACACATTGGCAACCCCCCCCCCGCACCTACTTTTTACACAAGCTCACACAAGAAAGTGGGCTTGTGTGAGCACGCACACAAGCCCACTTTCTCACTGTTCTCTTTACTTCACTAGGAAACTGCGAGAAAGCAGAAAATATTGACAGGAACATTTTCTGTTCCCATGGAGTTTGCCCATGGGAACAGAAAACAGAAGTGTCCCCCACCCCACTTCTGCTGAGTGGACATTCAGCTGAAGTGGGGAGGGGGACATAAATACTTTTTACAATTTGACCCTGAACAGTATATGTGTCTCAAGTTCAATTATAAAGATCACCCATTGAAAAAAAATCAAAATGTAACATAAACATTTTTACAAAAGATAAATTTCAAGAAAATTATTGTTTTTTTGTTTGTAGGTTTTTTCAGTGGACATAAAAAAATGTAAATTCCATTTTTTTTTTGTCCAGATGAGTAAATAAGTAAGTTGTTGTCAATGATCCTTTGTTTGTGAGAAATAAAAAAACATCATTGAACAAATGTTGATTTAAATGGCTAGTATTGGAATTAATAATCAGATATAAAAATGTTTTGGAGGATTTTTTTGTTTTCTGACATTACACCGTTCCACACCGTGTTCCAAATTATTATGTAAATTGGATTTAAGTGTCATAAAGATGACATTTTTTGAGGTGCTTTTAAATTTATAGATGGTGACCTTATACCTTAGTCCATATACCAAAGTGTATGGACTTTCTGACTGATCACTTTCTTTCATTGTTCCAAAAGAAGAGCCGTACCTTCCATAGCAAAATCATCTTAATGCATGACAATGCACCATCTGATGCTGCATGGAATACCACTGTGTCATTGGCTGCTATGGGCATATAAGGGAAGAAACTCATGGTGTGGTCACCATTCTCCTCTGACCTCAACCGTATTGAGAACCTTAGGATTTTCCTCAAGCAGAAGATCTGAATGCAGTTCATATCAAAACAGCAGCTCTGGGAAGATATGCTGACATCCTGCAAAGAAATTCAAGCAGAAACTATCAACAAACTCACAAGTTCAATGGATGAAAGAATTGTGCAATGATATCAAAGAAGGTCCTATGTTAACATGTAACTCTGTCTGTTAAGATGTTTTTGATTGAAATAGCTTTTGATTTTAGTACATGTGACC
>CAEFZY010023335.1:0-18885 GCA_903066815.1 Brachyrhaphis roseni
CAGGCCTCTGGTAGAGGACCCGAGCTAAGAGGAAGAAACACCACCCGCGGTGGGTGAGAAGGGAATTTTTTTTTTTTATATATGTGTGGCGGGGGTGGGTTGGGGTGGGGGGGTGGGGGGGTGTTACATCATTATATAGTTTGGTTTGGTTTTGGTTTGTGGATAAACTTCAATTTGAAACCTCATAAAGGTGTTGTATTCTCCAGGTTTTTATTTTCTGAGAGCATGCTGACAGGAATGTGGAACACTGCATTATGCTGCCACCTGGTGCTCAATGAGGAAGTTGCAAGACTTATTGTCACATCTTACACAGAGCACGCAGTAGTAGGTCTTAATTGCGACTATTCCAGTGGAATAACACAATATGACTGATTTTCTCCACGCTATTTTCCCCACATTTCCTCACATCCGTGATGGTATATTTAAAGTATTCCAACTTTTCTTGGTACATTAATGTATAATTTAATTACCAAGCAAAGATCTTTTATTCAGTTACGTGCTTTTTATGCCTTAGTTTTCACTTGAGTTAGTTTGCACCTGAAATGCACTATTTCAGTTCCCACTAAGAACTTCACCAGTTTAGTGGCAGATGATGACGCAGTAAATGGTCACGCAAATTTATCATGTTGAATGAGCCACTTACCACAAGGTGTCACTATTGCACTATAATCACCAAGCTTATTTTAACAGGTTTTATTATAGAGTTTAATATCACGTATTTACTTCTCTGTCTTAAATTTACAATAAATTTGACACAATATTTATACAATAACGCTGAATAATTCATATTACAACAGCCTTACAGTTTCCAATGTGTTTAATGTGACCCAGCAGAACAGACAATAATTAAACAATTAGATTTGCAACATAAGGTAGAGGAGGGCAAGGTTGTTTATGTTGTAACTTTCATAAACAGGTTAATTCAAAGTCTATTACATAAAAACAGAGTAAGACATTAAAAACATGAAATCAATAGAACAACTGTAACAAGTATCTCTTTTTTTTTTTCAAGGAAGTTATTTAAAAGCTTCTGATCTTCCTAGGTGATTGCTTTCATCATTTTTCCTAAAGCAGAAGTTTCCATCTTTTACAAATATTAACTTTCTTGGCTAGACACTACTATTACTCCAACATTTTCCCCTTTAGTTGGGTTTTCCTCGCTTGGCAAGTTTCTGGCATTTAGTATTTTCCAAACTTGCTGTCTAACAGGTCCGGGCCTTGCACTTTCCCCTGCAGTCTTTCTCTGTTGCAGTTGCAGTTCACTTGGACGATAGCAAATCGGATAGCAGAAAATAATTGTAGGAATTCAGAGTGTCAGAGATTCCAGATCAATTTTGACCCCCTAAATGCTTTTATTCGGTAGGTCCACGTTTTGGTTCTTAAATTTATTGGACATTGTCATGTTGAAAACTGTTTAACAAGAATGTAGAATAAGGTATTTTTTGCAACAGCTCAGCTCCCAACAAAAGCTGTAGATAAGTCAAGAACAAGTGAAAAATAGACTCAAACCTTTCAACTTGGAAGAAAAATACGTACGCAGCACTTTAGACTTACAGTCATTTAATAGCTGCCTCCTTTTGGTATTTTTCTTTGTTAACACACTTCAGGATCAATAGGGCCAATATAGGATCCCTATATGGATCTTTGGGGAACTCCAAAAGGGATGAGGTCTGCGGAGAAAGCAACATTTCACAATGTATTGCAGAAAGGAATATCTAAAATATTCATTAGGTCAACAGAAACTATCACTATAAATGTTGAGCTGGACCCATCTGTTTTCATTCTCTATAAATGAACAACATGGCTCTGTATAATCTAAATCTGAATGCCGAAACAGAGCATATGTCACCCTTGCCAGGTGAGATGGGTGGTCTTTCCACACAAGCTTCACAGTATTACACTGTATGCCATATTTACAAAGCTATTACACAGAAACATTTCCTGATGATTTTTTATGGGAATTAATAGCTAGAAGGTGCATTCATGTGTACTTCCTGTTAAGGTGAGATCATTCTGGTCCGCAATAAAACTTTGGACCGTTTCCATTTCAAAAATAAGGCCTCTGTCACACTGATGTTTGTTTATGTCTCCATGTCACGACTATTCCACAGCAGAGGGGAGTTTGTCCCCTGCCCATAAATCTTTAGCGACTTGCATGACTTGCACGGTTGAAAGAAATATCGCACAGCTCTGTGGCAAAATGAATGCGTCAGAGAGAGTGTGTGTTCAAATAAATATATAAATTACAGATCAGGATAACTGTTGCTAGTTGAGAGGTGGCTAACGGCCAGATAAACTGTTTCTACTGTCGCTATGCTCAACCTAAAATAAATGCAGTATTTTCCACTTTGTGAGGCCCCGGTAGCTGAGCTCCTATGCTCTGAGCTGCTGTCCCGAGACAAGCTGGAAATACCATGTGAACCCAAAGCATTCCCGTTCCATTGTCTCCTTGGGACTTACTTATTCTTACAAGGTGAAAGCCAACCATCTGCAGTGTGTCGGTTCTGAGGTTTTATTACTCTATAATGACTGATGTTTGGACAATAAAACTCTTTCAAGCACATCAAGGACAGAAGTTAAGTCCTCATTATTAATGATGTAGCTGTCATCACCGTCACCTTGATCATATGTCTTGCATTGTGTCCCTCTAATTTAAGATAATGTAATTGTAGTTGCCACAAACCAATCAGTGCTAATTAACCACAGATGCAGAGTAACCGTGGTGTTGCAGTCTTGATTATGAAAATAAAAATCTAATTCCCCTGAGGCTTAGTGAAAACAAGAAAGTGAGATTGTCACTGATAGCAAATTAAAAACATTCACATCATAACAACAGTCATTTTAGACTACCGGAAGATTTTATGACCACTTTTGTCAATTTTTTTATGCATTGATTACTGCAACTAACTTTGGTTTTTCTCTCTTCATTTTTCCTTTTCTTTCCACAGAAAATAGACCTGGTTCAGTGGTTCTATGTCAGACCAAATTAACAAACAGCTCTAAACTAAATGAAAGAGTGCATTTGAACCCAATTTAATTGTACATAATTAAAAATGTCCATCTTGTAAAGTGTCTTGGCAAGACCTGTGTGATGAATTGGATGCTTTATCAATTAAGATTATGTGAAAAAGTGCTTAACCAGTTACAGCTTCCTTTTGTATTTGCTTTTTTATATTTAAGTGTGTCAGATCAAACAAATGGTAATACCAGTTAAAGATTACTTACATAAGTGTACAAAAGCAATTCTCATAGTTATTCCGTTTTGTCTGATCACCGTACTTTGATCAGTCTGAAAGGAGTTATAAAACCAATTCTGAGGCCAAATTATGCCAGCGGACCACAGTGTGAGTCATTATCCGTAAGTGGAGAAAACATGCAACATTGGTAAACTTCACCAGAAGTGGCTGATCTACCAATATTAATTCAAGAGCTAATTGATGACTCCTGACAGAGGTCACAAAAGAACCCAGAACAGCATCTTAAGCACTGCAGACCTCAGCCGACTTTGTTAAATTCAGTGTTCATGATCCAGCACTAGCAAAAAGAGACTCCACAAAAATGACAATAATAGGAGAACTCCAAGATGGAAACCTTTCCCCAACAAGAAAAACATAAAGGTCAAAAATGATTGTCGAAAAAATATTCTTTGAACTGATGAGAGACATCTGCTGAGGACAATGCATGATTATGTGCCTCCAAATTGCCCTGGGATGGCCTCCAGCCCACTGACTACTGGAGAAAGGGACTAGCCCCTTGCGTTCCTCCAAGAGTTTAAGTTATTCACTTAAACAGAGATTTAGAAGAAAAACCAATGATTAACATCTTTGAGTAAACATGCTCAAACTTCACATAAGTCTACATTCAATAATGTCTGTTTTTGCAGTTTCCTCTTAATATTTATTAGGAGACAAATATTATGAGGAAAGCAGGTATTTTGAGTCAAAATCAATAATAATAGCTGTCTTATTCAAGGCCAGTCTGTAGTAAAATGCATCTCATGGGATTTATCCACATGAAGCTGAAAACTTTGAATAAATTCTGCAGCACAAGGGTTCAGAGCTGACTCAGATTACTGTAAACTTTATGGGCTTAATTATGAAACAGCATTTGCATCGTCATTTTAAGTTGTAGAAGGTTGTGGCTGCAGCCACTTTAATACTCTATGAACGTAGAGCAGAAAGGGGTTAATTAACTGGTCTTTGCGCAGAAGCAAGACCTTTGGCTTTGATGGTCTTGCTGCTTGGAAGAGGGGAAAACAACAGAGACGACAGTCGCTCATTTCTGGAGGCATTTTAATTGCTACAATGCAGAGCCAGGCTAAAAATGTCTCTGCTGGCTTCCAGCATGAGAATATAACCAAACCTTCTCTCTGTAATCACTGGGAGTCAAAGTTTGAGAAAAAAGTTATAATTCCTCTGGTATGCATGACCAATCATATTCTACAAATTGGAGCTTGACGGTTCTCTTGAGTTGAGAAGATTCAAAACTCAGAGTGGGGGCAGTGGTTTTTTTCCCAGACTGGAGAAGTGACCACCTGCATGAGAGTGGGTCCAGAGGACACCATACTTTCTCTCTCACTGTGCTGAAAACTTTATGTAAATAGTTCCACCTCATTGGGAAACCACAAAATAGTTAAATTCAAGACATGTGAAAGAACAACAGTCTCCCATTTATCAACTTCGAATCATGTAAACCACATCAACTCGCCCTCATTTCTGTCTCAGTTTCATACCTCCCGCATCTTAATCTTAATGAGACTCCACAATCTCAACCAAAACTTTGAACCAAAACTATTTCTAAAAATATCAGGAAATAGAAACCTACAGAAGTGAAGGTTTGACTAATCCGTGTAGCCCGAACATTTCACAGAACTTGGATTTTGCCATTAATTTGTTCAACTTTGAGATTTTCTTTGTCCAGACACGCTGTCAGAATGACAGAGAGAGAATCATGCCAAGATAAACCAAAAATATTCTAAATCTGATCCTGAGATTTTAAAACCATCAGTCCACTGGATATAAGGACAATGGCTGAAGTAGGCTGAGTCTATAGCGTCAACCGCAGCATCAAACTGCTGCCAAGAGAGTCTTTTCTGTGATGCTTTTACTGCTTCCAGTTCTGAGGTTTCCCCCAAACCACTCATTTTAAGAACCACTTCTCACAAGACTCACAGCCATTCACAGAAATACATCCTGGTGGAAACAAACCATTCATGACTTTTATGATGGTTTCTAAGGAATTAAACTTTTGATATTTATATTTTCAGAATTGTCTGCAGATTTGAAGTCGGACGCTGCTTTAAAGGCAACACGATATTTCATTCTTCTGGATTCTAAAGCCATGAGCTCTGACTACACTATTATAAAAATCAATAAATATTTTAGCTGTCATACAAATCAACATGTTTGTATGTTGCAAATGTACAAACAGTATGATTTGTGTGAACAAAATAAACCACTGAAAATGTTTTTCTAGGTTCTAGAAGATCTCAAGCTAATTTGATGAGAGATAATTCACTTCCGATGAAGCCTCAAGAGCTTCATCGGAAGTGAATTATCTCTCACTTCCGATGGGAGTAAAGTATTCCAGCGAATACATTTCATGATTTAATGAGAGTTTCCTGGAAGCATTATGGATAATAAAAAGAGGGACTGTGATACATCTCTAACATGATTATTGCCACAGTTGTGGACTCATTCAGGTACATCTCAAAATATGACAATATTGTGAAAAAGTACTTTCGAGCTCATTTCCAAAAGTGAAACTCATATATTGATTCTTTATGCATGTAATGGAACAATGCAATATTTTTTTCCTTGTAATTTTGATGATTATGGCTCAGAGATACTGAAAACGCAAAATTCAATGTATCGCGAAATTAGACTTTTGCAGTGTTTTCCTTCTGAAAAATATCTTTATTCCAATGCATGAAATACCTGATGGGGCCTCCCTTTGTATAGATTACTGCATCAATGCGGCATGACAAGGAGGAGTTCAGCCTTCAGGTCATCTGAATCTCTCTCATTTTTCTTTTGACAATATTCTATGGATCCATGGAATGCCAGCGAGTGATATCGTTTTAAATGAGGGACGACATTGGTTTTCAGCACTGCCGCCAACAATATTCCCACAAACCTCCTTGTGGGCCCAGTGCTTATTTTGCTCTAAACACAAGTGTTTATTTTTCTAGTTCATTCAATGCTCCAGTCTCACAAAGGCAACCAGGCAAACCTTGATAAGTCATTCCTTAAAGTTAGGCACTTGGTTTTAATTATTCTTCAAGCACAAAAGAGAAGGAAAAAAAAAACTTTATGTACAACAAAGTTACATAAACATGTCAGGATGTTTCCAGAGGTAAAATGTTGGATCCTGTAATGTTAGAGAAGTTAAACCACAAGCTACAGTTTATACTGGAATCTGATTCTAGTGTTGTGTAATTGTCAACACAGATTTTTAACTCTAGAGTGAAAAAATATCTGCACATAAAAAGTTATATTTTCATGTGCAAGTAGTCCCAAAAAAAAATGAAACGAAATAAAAGCCAAGGTAAGAGCAAATATGAGGGATTTAATTCTGTCTTTTATCATCTGTGATATTTTGTTAGAATCAGCAAAAATAAAGTCTCACTGACATGCAAACATATTCATATCTCTAACGTTTTCACTCTTGTCATATTACATCCGCACATTTTAATGTATGAAGTCTTGTTGTTTATGCTTTCACCACAACATTTTTTGCCATTCTTCTGGCAAAAAATGGCAGAAGACATGGCCATTTATTGCAATGTCAGGGGTTGTTCTGTACTTTCCAGTTCCAGATATTAAACATTGCTCCATGGAAGTTTTCAAAGCTTGGAATATTGTTTTATAACTAAAACATGGCTGTAATGTTCCTTCAATTTCTGGATGTTGTTTAATCTCTGATGTTCCATAACTCTTAATATATTACTTATAGAACAGCTGAATTTATACTCAGAAGATCTACAGAAGTGAATTCCAATTAATAAATTGCTACAAAAAATGAGTTGTTGCCCTGGATTTTATCACAAGGTAACTAAATAGAGCTAGATAAAAATCCACTTTTTTCATATTTTTCATGTTTCTACGTGTAAAATATATGAAAACTGTGTATCATTTTTTTTGCCATGTCTTTCCTTACAGCTTTCTTTATAAAATGTCTTCTGGGGATTACCAAAACAATTCTGGAATACTATTTTACTGTAGATCATCTTTAAACATTTACCCTTTTATTATCTTCCTTTCTTATCTAAAATATTTGAGAAAATAGCTTTTAATCAAGTGTGTGAGCACTTGATTAAAGGAACTAGGCTGGTTTAAATCTGTGTGACAGATTCCGGTTCTAAAGACAAACTGGAATCTGTCACGTGGTCTGCTCCTACTTCAGCTCTTCTGCTTCCTTGTGTGTATCTGCTCCGTCTTTTCAAACCTCCAGTCAGTCCTGACGGACGGCCACTCGTGCTGAGCCTGATTTGGCTGGAGGTTTTGTCCTGTTAAAGAGGATTTTTTCCTTTCTGCTGTTGCTACATGCATGCTTGGTATGAGGAATTGCTGTAAAGTTAACATCACAACCCAAGTGATTATCACTCCTCACTGGGTGCAATCTGCTGGGTTTTCTTCGACAGATAAACTTTAAGCTAATTTGAACAAGTGAACCGAGATTAGTGAACTGAGCAGCTTGAATTGAATGACTTACTTGTAAAGTGCCATGAGACAACATTTTCTCTGAATTGGTGCTACATACATAAACTGAATAGAAAATTGAAAATAAACTGACTTGAATTAAAGCTTTAAATACAAAATACTGAACATATTTCTTATTTTTTGTATTGGAGTCTAAACAAATATTTAATATGTGGTGGATAAAAAAATATATATATATATCACATTTTTTCTGCTCTTTTCCTTTCCTCAAGCTATAAATTTTGAAGAAAAGAAAAATCAGTTTTGCAAACACCATCCTTTGGGATTTGTTAAATTTAGATAAGTGAGTGAAACCAGTAATGGATTGTTGCAAAACTAAAACTGAAGTAAGTTGACACAGCCTTGCACAAAACCGATCTCTTAAGTTGCAAAACTGCATTCTGGGACACAGCATGCATGCCAAAAGACATTTATCTCCTGATGGAGCAAAAAGTATTTATCCAAACTCCTACTTGTGAAATTCCATACAAAGGATAAGTTAGTGAATAAATACAAATGAAAGAATAATACATTTTAGGGTGGAATATAGCTTTATTTAAAACTCTGAAGGTTGAAGACCGTAGACATAATCTACAGGCTACACTTAAGTAAAGATAATATAACCAACAGGTACAAAGTTGACAGACATTGTAAAGTATGAAAAGTTTAAAGAAAGATAAAACAAGACACTTTAACCAGTTAAAACTCTTGGTTTGTTTAAGTATAGTCTATTTATATGACGCTTGTCTTGCTGTGTAAAATGTATGTTAAAAACAAGAAAGGGCAGAACCAAGCACCACAACCAATATCTGTTGTTGACTCGTCATCAAAAGGCAGAATTCAGATCCTAAATTATGTCACAGTCAACTTTACTGTGTTAGGCACAAGCTGGAAAGGCAGTGGGATTTGGGAACATTTGTACTGAGTGACCAAACTAATAATAATTAGCTATTAAAGGTCAAAACAATAAATTTCTCTCATTTTAAACATTCAAACCACAGCTACACGTTCTTTAAGAGAGGTTGTACAGTATTGAGTGTGAGAGAAATTTAAAGACTTACAATCTGGTATGCGTGCAGCTAAACCTTTGATTACCACAGCTACCACTGCCATGTATGCATGGCCACCATGTTGGATTTTGAGGTCAGAATTGGCAAGGACATATTTTCATTCCAAGTCAGTATTCTGACTTCAGGGGGCATTAAAGTTGATAATTTCAGACAATTTGGACTTTATCATCCAAATGGAACAATAAGTACTAGATGAGATTTTCTCCATCTTCACTTTTGTCTCCATCTATTTTACATCTAGCCTGAGAAATTAGTAGTCTGTCTGATCTTACTTTCAATCCAGCAGTGATCTCCACAAAAGACCGGCCCAAAACCGGATTCCAAACCTTAATACGAGAAAGACAATTGGAGATTATGTGCCCATAAAATTTGAGCAGAGCAGTTTTACCAGCTTTAAAAACCCATTTGAGCCCATCACTCATTATCACAACGCCAACAGCAATCGCTCTGAAGACCAACCATGGCAACTGTCCTAGACCTGGTGCTGAATCAAATGGACAAGCCTGAGTGGCTGAAACACAACTATGGAATTTGAATTATACAAACATAAAACTACACAAGCATAAACCTATATATACACTCACAATCATCTTTTATAAAGTCTCATAGCATTAGTAGATACAGTATTTGTGGCTCATAGTGGCAAGCAGATGTGATTGCACAGAAAAACTTCAATAAAGCTGGCATTTCCAGCCTTCTACAAAGTGTATAGAAAATTTATTTTACGCATAAATAAAACCGCCTTTTCAAATGGCTGTCTTGTCCTTCTTTGACTATTCGTAAAATAAAACAATAAAATTAAACAAATAAAGAAAAGTTGGTGGTCAAATTTTCAACCAATGTCTTTAGCAATATAGTGGTAGCAGTGTGGTGCATTAAGTCGCACTGAACTGGAAGCTGTCAGCGTCAGTAATTTTACCGCTGCTGTCCTATTTGTCCCACATGGGGAAATATAATACATGGAGAAATGACTCCCAACCTTTACAAATTAAAAGAGACAGTTTTAATAAAGCATATATATTTTAAAGAGCATAATGCATGTCCATAGATGCATCTCAATGATTTAAAATTTTATTAAATGGCAATTTAGTTCAACATTTAAATGCAAAAAGTAAACCTTGTTTTATGTAGATATATGATGCAAAAATGCTACATTTAAAACCTGCATTTTTGTTAGGTTTGATGATTAGAGCTTCCAGCTAAAAAAAATAAAAAATCAGTCTTAGAAAATGTTAATATTACTTGAGGCCAATAAGAAAATGTTAAATGTGAAATGGTTATTCTCCAGTCATGTTGTGGCCAGGACAATCATGTGAGTTGTCAAGCAGACCAGGGTAAATCACAAAGCGTGATTGCTAAGATGCTGGCCGTTCAAACTGCAGTATATAAGCTGAGTGGAAGAAAAAAGTGCAGTTTAAAAAATGGGTGCATAAGCAACATGGCTGCTTGGATGACTGCATCCTTTAGAGGAAGAAAAGGTTTTGCGATACCTTGGGGGGAGAGTCACAAGGCATGGACTGTGGTTGGAGTCAGTGTTTCAAGAGTCACCACAGATAGATGGACTACGACGTTGCATTCCTAGTGTTAAAATACTCCTGAAGCAGATATCAGAATTATCTCACCCAGGCTAACGTGAAAAATATTTTGGACTATTGCTAAGTGGTCTAAAATCCACCCTAATATAGCATTTTAGAGCATTTCATGCTTCTCTCTGCTGATGAGCTATGCAGAGATGCAGATTTGAATCACCTGCAGGACCTGGCACCTACTCACACTGCCAGAAGTACTGATGCCTTCTTCAATTACTATGGTATTACTGAGCTGGACTGGCCTGCAAGTTCTTGCCTGATCAAAGTCCTACAGAGAATATATGAAGGATTTTCAGGCGGATGACCCAGACACATGGCTCAACAATGTAAACTGGCTAAAGCAACCTGGGATTCCTGACACCCAAATAGCCCCATGCCACATTTCATTGATGCAGTAATTCCTGCAAAATGAGCATTGACCAAATTACGCGTACACTGTAGAATGTGGGAACATATGGACCAATGTATGTTTGCTTTAATCATAAAAATCATCACTGTATGTGATGAATCCATACGAGTTTCACTCTATGATCTGAATTACTTTATTAAATTACCTGATCCAAGAATTTCAAAGTCATTGAGATGCACCCGTGTGCTTTAAAGCATCATCCGTTCTTAAAGGTTTCGTTTCGTGTCACTGAAGGTAATCCTTTATTTTTAGTAAAGTCTAGTCCTGGATAGTATTGAGTTGTTGCTCATATTATTTAGTGAAAGTTAAAACAGAAGGTTGCCTATCTGAGGGCACAGTGGTGTGCAGATACACAGTTCCATCTACATTAACTCGTACGACATTATCTTGTCTCGTCAGCAGTTTATGGTGTGCTAAAAATTTTGCTAATACGTAAACCAAACCACATTTTTACAGACATTCATATTTGAGTTGTAATTCTCCCTCACTGCGAACAGGTCAAATCTTTACACACAAAATTTAAAAACTCTGGAACGAATGCAAGCTTCAGTAAGCAAAATTTTCGAACACTACTTTACCGTTTTTTATTCACTTTGGAAATCTATTTATAGAGATAGCCTATATGTTTCTTTCAAGTTGTTAAAATTGCATTTCAACCACATATTCCAAGACTGACCTGTGAAATAAAGTTTGTCTTACAAAATAATTGCGCAGATTTCTCAGATGAAGGCAATAAGCAGGGGAACACCAGAGTTTCTTTTGCAAGGTTGCAAGAAGGCACACACTGTACCGCCTGGATGTAATTTGCTTGCGACAATATGAGCAACAATTATTCTATGTGGTTACACTGAAGTACTGCTTTGCTACAGTGAGTTTGGCGTCCTCTAAATGCAACTTCAAGAAAGATGCTTGGAAGGCAATGCACTCTCTTCTCCTTTACAAGGGAAGCAGAGATTATTGTGTTTTCGCTGACAGGGATGGTGTCCCTTCTTACTCATTCCAGTAGAGCAGATGCAGAGTGAGTGGTTGAAAAAGGGAGAAGAGGAGCTGATGAGCTCATGAAGTAAAAAAAAAAAAAAATTGTAACATTTCCAGAATCGGAATCGAGACTTGAACTAAAAGCAGCAGACCGCACAAACGGAGCTGCAGCTCCTGCGTCGGAACCTATTGCACAGGTTTGGGTGTCTGCAGGCTGCAAGCCAAGGGAGCCGACACCTCTCATCACAAGGGGCCGGGATCGTTGCGGTAGCTGCAGTGGTTGCCGTGCTCAGCGTCTGCAATCTGCAGGCTCGGTTTCCTCTCCGGCTCCTCGCCGCTCCCCGCGTCTGGGCTTGTGCCATGTGCATGGCGCTTCTTGAAGAAGTCGGACACAAAGCGAACCTGCAGCGGGAGGAAGTAGATCAGACTGTAAGGAGGCATCACTTAGGAGGCATTTTTCTCAGTGAAGATGAAAAAAAAAAGAGGCAAGGCTGGAAATTGTGATTACATCTGTTTGGAGGGGTTTGTGTAAGTGACATGCCAACACTTCTATGGACTCATGTATGAGAGGAACTCACAGAGAGCACGGCCAACTTGTGAAGGTATAAAATATTGCCTCACAGAGTCTCTTTTCGCACGCAGGGAAGTGGAGGCCAGAGACATGCATTAAGGCTACAATTAATCAAACGTGCATATACTGTGCCTCTGCACAATTTCAACCAGCCTGGCTGGTTGAAGCGAACACAGTGAACATACCGGCAGGGAATCGTGACACACTATTGATGTTTTACACTCCTTCAACTTCCAAGTTACTGTCGACATTTAATGAAGCTAAAAAACGCTTCATCAGTGATTTTCAGCACTGGAATGACTATTATTAACAGTAAGAGTTCCATTAAACATCTCACCCTGTTTGGTTTTCCAATCATATATTCCCCACTGTGGTGAGATTTAATGTTAGGATGTCATTAGGTGAGGTTGAAGTTACATCAAACGGGACAAAATGTCAAAATGCGAGCATGTTTCAAGCAACCCAGACAAGATCAAAGACGCCCCCGAGCAGGGTTCAGTTGAGTTATTAGCTGCCTTTTTGGGAAGTCTGGCGTGTTACTGTGTTTGCCTTAATAAGACGTCGTCTAGGAGACTCACGTTGAGCACGGCAACAAGAGCTCCCTGCAGCAGCCCCACCACCACGTCGCTCCAATGGTGCTTGTAATCAGAGACTCGGGTGTAACCCACGTACACCGCGAAGGCCACCAGGAAGAACTGGATGGTGGGACGCAAAAGTCTGGCCCACTTGGCCGCAAGTCTGGTCTGCACGTAAAGCTGTGATGGAAGAATAAATGGAGGGAAAGACCAGTTAGCAAACCTGAACAACAAGAAAGACATGCAATACAACTTGGATATTTATTTTGATTTGCTCAGATTTCATCAGTTTGCTCTCTGACCAGAAAGAGTGGCCAGCTTCCGATGTTGGAGTCATGCAAGTCTTAGATCAGACCCTGCTTCAGCACAGCTGAATAAATGGTTCAAATTACTCCTCAAAATGTCATCAAGGTCTGCAGAGCTACTCATTTGATTCGGGTATATCAAACCAGCTCTTGAGGATTGGAATTAGCCATATCTGACATAGATGTGTGCTGTGGTGGTTTCAAGCACTGATGAAGCAGGTCCTTCTGCGCTCCATAAATACCATCTCATAAAAATGCATAACATTTCTTTGTGTGTTGTTTTTGTTCTTTCTTTTTATGCATTTGGCACCAGTTTGCCAAAATTGAAATTAGCCACCCATCAATAAATCACTTAATGTATTTTTTAAGTGGATGTCATGTAGGCACAAAAAAGTCAATTATGTGAAAAATGTCTGGGTGCCTACTTCAAAAGTTAAACAGACTAATACCAAAACACGTGTTGAACACAAATATAATTTATATCCACTGTGGATGAAAAACCCAGTAAGTGCCGCAGCCTTTTTGAAGGAAACGGTGGAAGCCAAAAAATATATGAATCTGGCAGCTGCATAAAGTTTCTTCTCAGCTGCTGTTGAAGGTGTAATAACTGGCATCACACTAGCGTCCCCCCTGCCACAAGGCCATACTTTACACTGTAGAACACTTTTTAAAACACAGCCCACAGGAGACAAATATGAAGTGACTGCTCAGCTCTGTTCTTTCTGTCTGGAAGTTCGTCAGGTTTTGCTTGATTGAAAACAGCACAACACCAAACGCTTCGTCCTTTGGCAAACATCCGGCTTGTGACCTTCTGCCCATCGTAGATTTTGATAGAGTTAAAAGGTGCACAGCTAAAGATAAAATCTTGTTTCGAAAAATGGCTGCACACCTGTTTGCGGCAGCCTCACTATCTCAAAAACAACAGTTTCTATTGCTGCTATGAAGGATTTGTTAATGCCTGCGATAGGCAATATTAAGGCAATGAAATATGGAAAATGATGGACAGCATGCTTGTGGGGTGAGTGAGAATGCACAGAATGTGATGTTGTTCACATGGAGGCTGAGCAGCAGCGCCATTAGCCGAGCAGAGCTTAGAGCTGACCTTCAGGAAACAACCACACCAGTTATCTTGCTTTGGTTTGTCCACAGAATAACAGGGTGGATTATTTTAATTACTTGTCAAACTAAAGAACTGGAAAGGTCACAAAATGGAACACAAATTTCTTGTGAAATAAAATTCTGCAGATGTATGATCAATTCCACTCTGCTCATTTCTCCTCATGAACTCTTGCCTTGTTCTTTTACGTCTACTTGTTTTTTTAATCTGGGTCCAGGGGACTTTTCTACTGTTCAACAATTGTCCATTGATAACACATCTGCAAACACAAGCATCTGGGGACAGGAATGCCTGATCCAAAAGCAGGTGTTTGCAGTCTGGCACTGAAAACAGAGATATGTCTGCATTGTTTTCAAAATACTCAAGGCTGCACTTACCGCCAGGAAGAGCATGCAGTACATTCCAAAGGAGGAGTGTCCAGAGTAAAAAGATAATCTATGAAAAAAGAGAAAATTAAATTAATCTTCTAGAGAGTTTATTGTTAATATCTTTTGGATTATTCTTCCATTTTCCTGCACATTCATTATCATACATAGGCATTGTGAATTCAGTTACAAATTCTTAAGATAGGCAGAACCTCAATTTGTTATTAGGCTTTAAAATATTGGGGTGATGTTGAAACCTGAATAACTATCTTAAAGTATGGGGTAAATTTGCCTGTCATATTTGGAAAATGAGATGGGAATTGGGAAGTGAACAGGTTTAGTTTTTAAAGCTCTTTTAAAACCCGTTCAATCACCCATTTATACAGTCTTATATTTGATCTTTATTGCCCATTGCCTCCTCCCAGTTATGTTAAAAATGACAGTCATAGTTGTTGTCCTACCTTGACTCTGTGACTTCATCTAACTGGCCTGTGCAGTTGATTTCCAGCACGTATCCTGTGCAGTTCTTCGGCGCGCACACGGCCATAAAGTTAGGCCTCGGACGGCCGATTGTGAACTTGGCAATGTCTGTGAGCGACTGGCTGACAGTTGCGCCAAACACAAAGGTTCCCACCGCCTTGTAGAGTGCTGCTAAGTACTGATTAAACTTTGAATTTGAGTAGACTATCTTTTTGTGGACTAGATAAGCTTCTCCAGAGGAGATCTGTGGAAAAGTTAAAAAACACACACAAAAAGCATTTTTCGTTCAATTAGAACAATTTTTAGCTTTTTTTATATTTACATCATTTCCTTAGTGCACCATATCAGCTGGTTAAGCATCAGCAGATGTTCTTAAATGGCTGTTTATTTTGTGTCAATCTGAGGAAAAACTTACAATAATGACAGTGCAGGCGATGGTCATAGCTCCCATCATGCTGTGGGAAATGGTGTCTGGTTTGAGAGGGTACTTGATGCTCTCGTCGTCACAATGAATCCCCCGTTGATAAGGCTTGAACCTAATGGTCAAAATGATGGAGGGCAGGGACGCTGGAATATAATCAGAACAACAGAACAGCGGATTAGGTAACATATTTAGGAAAATGGTCATTTCTGAAATAAGACAGCTCCATTTTGCTGTATTGCACAAAGTGGATAGAATGATGAAAGCGGATACATTCATCCAAATACTTGAATGTCACTTAAACAATTAACGATCGTCAAACAATTTAGTGTTCCAAAAATCAATAATCCCAAATTAGGGCTCTGGATTAACCCAGGCCTAATCCCTACTGAGAGTTTATGGGCTGCACTTAAAAGCAAGCTCCCTACCAGGAAACCTACTGATTCAAAACTATATTAGAGACGGATTGGCCATGAAAATCAGAGCAGATTTTATCCGGTTTCAATTTTTAAAAGGAAAATTTCAAGAATTAAGTTTTTTAAAATTCTAATTTCTACAAGCTTTCAGACATAGCATCCCTTACTATGCTGGGGGAATAAGAAATATTTAGTTGAGTCTCTGACTGTTTACTTGTATTCCTTCTTGCAAGGCTTTTGCTTTTGAAATGAATCAATAAAAAAAAGAGACAAGGAGGGTAAAAAAAAAACAAACAAAAAAACCCCAAACATAATTCTGGTAAATGTCAGGTTGAAATTCCATACAAAGAAATGTTGAAAATAAACAGAGGGAAAAATATTTATACCATCAGTTGACTGTGTCCATAGTGAAAGGAAAAAAAAAAATCGGTTCTGAAAAGTCCAAAAACTCCACCATTTCCAAATGCTTTAGTCACGTCTAAAAATAACAAAGTAACAAGCAGAAGCCCAGGGAGAGCATGACGTCCTTGAGTCGTTCAGAAACATCCACCCTCCCCCCCAAAAAACACATCAGCCTTTCCCAGCTCTAACATACATCCATATCCGTTTTCTGCTTTTCACCACCACAATCTATTACAGCTGCTGGGAATTATAACTGCTGCTTGTCTAATGCTGTACCCTTCCTCAAGGTTACAAAACGAAGTTATGGAGTTGTATGACTAGAGGAGGATCCCAAAAGTATGTGGGTGAAAGGTCTCAACCTCAACAACACCAAAGACAGAAAATACTTCTCCAACCTTGGGTTTTAAGGAAGTAGGGATGTTTTCTGTACTTTATAAATTCCTGGTTTTATTAAGAAGTGACATTTTATTTTGTGCAATATTGTTGACATTTTTGATTTTCATTAAATTAGCCAAAGCGAAGCTCTAGAAGGTCTTAGCCCTTTAAAGGAATGCAATTCTCCACTCCAATATCTACCACCGAGGTAGTCTTGGGCCACTAGAAATACCAGGCAGCTGCGTATTAAATTAAAGAAAAACAGCAACGAAGAAGCACTGGCTAAACTGGGGAAGTGCACTTGCCAATGGTAATATGTTCCTTTGTAAATTCGTGGAGCGTACCCCTCCCATTCTTCAGAAAAATGTCTGCAGCTGACATAATTCCAGCGAGTCTTCCAGCGAGACTGACTGATGAGAAACTGTGAGACCGAAAGGAAAATACACTAAAGTGAAGCTTTCTGTGTTTAACTCCACTTCAAATGATGAATGGGTGGGTGTACAGTCCAATAAAAATAAAAAAGGAAGACGTAATAGTTTTTATGATCACGGAGCCTTAACTTAGGTAGAGGAATCTTGAAAGGCAGAGTACACAAATCTATTAAGCTCTATAATATGATCATTCAAAAATCCAACATTTGTTTCAACTTTAGCGCACCAGAGGAAAGTTGCGATTGTAAAAACAAGAATTAGGTTTTTACCAATTGGATAGTTAGCCACCTATAATATCTGTGAGCTGCGCAAAATCAAGCCAGAGACAGCATAACATGTGAAAGAGGCCACCAAAAGGAAACTGAAGTTGATCTGCTGTTCATTTTATGGACCTGCGACATGCCGCTTCACCAGAAAAACCTGTTCAATTGCATTTTAGAAAGCAAACAGTGAATCAGCCAATCATATGGGTTATCAAACCAAGTATTAATCAGCAAGAAAGGGGAATATAGGGATTTTACAATGCCAAATGACTGGGATTAAGACCCTTGGACTTAATCCCAGTCCCTTGCACTGGGATTAAGACCCTAAGTATTTCACAAACTGTTGATCTGGGATTTTATTTAGTAATCATTGCTTGACTTTAGAGAGTGGTATGAAAAAGAGAAAATATCTGCTGAGTGGCAGGTGAGCGGAGAAAGAGTTCTTGTTGATATCAGAGGAAAATAAAAAAACAGTCTAGAATTCACTCAGGCAAACTAAATTTAAATAAGATTCAGATGGTAGAGTCAGAATTTGATGTAAAACAAGAATGACTCCTATCTAACTTCAGGCTGTTCTGTATTCTTTAAACACCACAGCCATCTGGATTCCTGGCATCTTTCAAGTCAGAGCTTCTTTGCCAACCCTAACCTCATAATCCAATATGACTACCACATATAACAAAAAACAGTGACAGCTGCAGTACTTAACAACTTATTTGCACTTGCAAAGTTGAGAAAATCCCACTGGTTTCCTAATTTGTCACTTCAACACAACTGGGTTGCGTTCTCTTTAGTTATATATTAAGAAATTAAGCTGCAGCACAACACCAGGCTTCATTTGAGCGGTATGAATTTTCTTCTTCTTTTTTTTTTAAAGAGTTTGTTTCTGTTTTACAGTTTTTCTTCTTTTGAAATAAGAAAATTAAACACTGCGGCCGTATTTATATAAAAACCAAAAAGCTACTAGAGATGTCACTCAATAAAATAGTTTTAAGATTTTCAGTGGGTGTCCAAACATTAAAAAAAGAGTGCCAGATTGAAACACGGCTCACTTTTTAAGTTCCAATATACAAAATATATTCGATGCATTAGCTCCTGATTTGTCCTATTATGACTAGTCACCGTCTTTTCCATGTTAGGGTGAGACAAAAGCATAAAAAAGATTTAAATAGAAGGCTTGTTTGTTCCACATCAAAAATGGATTCTAAGAGCTGCTAATGCATCTTTTGGAGAACATTGTTCTCCACACTGTTATTGTGGAGAACAATTACAAAAAGCTTGCTTTTTGCTGTTGAATTAATGCTGATAGACTTTTTCTCCGGGGGGAAAACATCTGTGGAGAACCACAGAAAGTTATTTGCCCATTTAGTACTTTTACAGCAATTAGCCAAAAGCTAGTTTTAGAAAAACAGGATATT
>CAEFZY010023342.1:0-34689 GCA_903066815.1 Brachyrhaphis roseni
AGAGATCCTTTCTCTTTCCCATATTGCTTGAAACCTGTGGCCTGCTTAATAATGTGGAACATCCTTATTAAGTAGATTTCCTTTAATTGAGCTCACCAGACAAACTAATCAACCCAGCTCTCCGAAATTAATTATAGTGATTCAAAGCGCCTGGCACACAATACCATCTATAAATTTAATAGCACAACAAAAAATAAAATTTTTATGACACTTAAATCCAATTTGCATAATAATTTGGAACACGGTGTAAAGTATGTGGAAGCAGCTTAGCTGTAAAAGAGCACAAAGCTCTGGCAGAATTTATGAGAGGTTTCATTTATTTCAAGGTGGCCAAAAATGATCACAGAAAGCTTAATATTTCATAGAATGTAGCAGATGTCAGAGCCAGAATTTTCTGAATGAGCAGAACGTTTTAAAAAAGTAAATAGCACAAAAACTCTAAAAGTCCAAAAATTAGCAACCAGAAAAATCGGATGCCTCACATTATTCACATAATAAAAGCAACATGTTGATGATGATCGAGTTGTCGTCGTACCGGTTTTTAACTGGCTCAGCAAAAATGCTTTTACATTTGAGCAAGAGTCTGGGTCATTCCTATTTTTTGGATCAAAAGAAGCTGGAAAGTTTGGGCCTCGCTGTTATAAATAAAGTATACCGTGCCGTAGCCTCGTCCCCCATACCGAATGCATTTCAGCTGCTCTGAAACACAAGACCAGGATGGTTTTCACATCACTGCTGGTTTCACTCAGAGAGGCCATATGTTTCCACCTCAGGCGAGCGCTAAAAACGCTGCACTCAGCAGTTCTTGGAGCGGAGCAGGCTATCAAGGCAAGCACAACAGAATGTGACTGCTCCGAGCAAAAAAAGTATATGTTACGTAAGACTGACAATATCTACTTTAAAAGGACCACATTTTCCCACCTAAACGTGTCAGTTTCATACAGACTCCCACAACGAGGAGCTTCCCTGGAGAGCTTTTGAGGACGGCGTCCCGTTTGAGACCCGCGTCCTACGAGATGACCCCTTGACAATCCCTTCACCGAGCGCAAAAACAGCAACACAAGTAGCTGAGCAGCTGGCGAGTCCGACCACAACACCGAGCGTTTTCACACTCGACGGCTGTTTGGCAGCCCGAGCCACAGCGGCGCGTGACGAACCAAGAGGTGGGCTGAGTGGGGAGGAGGGCTGACCGTCTCCTCAGTGAGCGACTTCAGGCCGGAGAGAAAGAGGAACGATGATTACATCTAGTTAAAATCTGCTTGTTCTCCATTATAATTACTACACCATCTTGCAGTGCTTTGTCTGTTCAACATTTTCACTTCAGAAGCACAAACTCGACACACAGCTGCCAAGTTTGCGGCAGAATATGACACAAAGCGTTCAAAGATAGACTCTACCAGACTTTGGACATTGAGAGATTAGATCAGTTGAGCTATTGACTGATTAATCTATTGATTATTATGGTGATTAATTGGATTTTAAAAAATTGGATAGGATTTTTCATCTAAACCTTTTTATACAATATTAGAAATAAGTTAAAAAGTACAAATAATGAAATAATTCAATTACCGTACTTGTTTTTATGTGAAAGAAACATTTGGCCTAAAATGCAATGAGGTAGCGTTCCTTTGCACTTGATCATTTGTAACATTAACGTTCCAACATCAACATATAAAATAAATAAATCAACTTTTCCTGCTCGACTTGATATCCATACAGTCCAGAACTGATCTGGTTAATTTATGGACTAGAATATTTTAATCCATAATAATCGACCGTTTACTATTTAATTACTAGTACTAATGTTTTTCTTTCAGCAAATTGCATTTTTTGCGTTAACTAATTAATCAATTACTAAATTAGTTGATGATTATTTCAATAATCGACTCAACGCGATTAATCGTTTCAGCCCGGCTAGAGATAGAAACTTTCTGCTTCCGCTGCAAAATGGCTCAAGCTCTTCTCCATCAGATGGTGAGCAACTTTTCAAATCTGACCGCCACGTCTTAGTCGGTTTGCAGTCAGGAGTTGTTCAGGAACGAGTACTGATCAACGTTTCATGAGATGCTCAAAACTGGTCAAATAAATTGTTTTTTTAGCCTTATTTAATCTCCTCTTCTCCACTTTCTCCATGACCCATTTGCTGTGTTTTTTTGGTCTCCATAATGCCGTTTGTTCTCTAATGTTCTCCAACGCGCACCACCTGCATCATACCGCATACCTGTCAAAAGTCTCCTGTTTTGGCCGGGAACGTTAAGTCCCGCCATTTCTCCTGTATCCTTATTTTTCCGTAAATATTTAGGGATCCACTTGTGAGGACCCAGAGTTTGACTGTGATCTCACAGATGAGACGTTTATATGTTCTTAGGGCAATTTTGACACCCCATGAACGTATCAAAATTTTTGGACTCAAATTTTTAGAGTAATTTGAGTCCAAATTACAACAAAAGTCTAAACATGACTTTTGTTGACCTTTCCAGACTGATTAGCATCAGTGATGTTGTTTCTCATCAGTTCCTGAATTTGTTTGATCAGGACATCTTGCATTTTGAGCAGCGAAGCCGCAGCAGAACTGGGTTGTGGGAAGAGCCTGATTAAAAATACATCACAAAGCGTCTGCGCTGCAGAGACGACAAGCAGGCTGAGAGCTCTGGGCCCGGCAACACTGACCTACATGCACCGAGGCGAACCAGAGCCACCGAACGGGAGCGGCGATGAGGAGGCGCCGGAAATAATCCCGCTCATCTCCTCCGTTCTGCCGCCACTGCGGTGTGTGTTCCTTCGTTTCTCTGCATTTTCACATCTGTGTCTCACTTTTTACAGACGGTACTCCATTTTTTTTTATCGGTCTTTCAGAAAAGCGCCCAAAGGTGAAGGAATTTTTTTCTTCCTGGTGTCCTCACCTTGAAAATACTGTATATTATGTAAGCATTTTTATTGCATCTAACTACACAATTCTAGAGCAGATAAGAGGCCTTGTTAGGATGAATCACAAGTGGAAAAGAAGCCGGCCCGCAGCATCACAAGTCCTCCTCTGTACCTAACAGGGTGGAAAAAGTTTGTATCTGCATATTCATCTTTTGTTTTGCACAATATCCGAAAAGTTTAATCACAGCTTCATCTGACAAAACTTGTTTTGCAATCGACCGACTTGCAGCTCCTACACACACTCTGACCTTTCCAGAAACTGAGTGACTCGGTTCAGTTTCTCAAAGTATCAAAGTTCACAGAGAATTCGCTGCAGATATTTCTGCCGAGGTCAAGATGGAAGAGAAAATTGGACGGGCAAAAAGAATTGACCAAAGAAGAAAAACAGGAATAAAGAAAAGCAATGTGGACGGAAAGTAAAAGATGGAAAGAAGGAAGGAATGGAAAAAAAGAAGAACAGGAGGGAAGAGAAGGAAGGAAGCAACTGAAAAAGAGACTAAAGAAAAAGTAGAGAAGGAAGGATAGAAGGAGAAAACGAAGCAAAGAAATGAAAGATAAAAAGGGCAAAAGGAGGTGAAAAGGAAAGAAGAAAAGTGCAAAGGGAAGAGAGAAAAAAGGAATGAAGAATCACTGAAGGAATGACAAAAAAGGAAATAAAAGATAAAAGGAAAGAACTGGCAGAAAGGGAGGGAATAATGGAAGGACGTATTGTAGAAAAGAAGGAAGAAAATCTAGAAATAAAAACATCTCCAACTTATCCAGATCTTGGAAATGATTCTAATTCTAGGTTTTTCCTGCCTGCGTTAAGCAGAGATTACGCTCCTCATGTCCATCACTATGGATTTTTCCTCCCCCCCAAAAAAAAACACAGATGGCCCGGCATAAAAATAGCATCTAATATCTATTATAGAAACCCCAGGATGCCTTCGCCTCCCCCCCACCCCGTCCTCCTGACTGGACGGAGGCCAGATGAACGAGCGTCCGCGCCGTGCTCCGTCTCTTTCAGGCCGGTTAAACGTGTGCGTTTTGGTCAGAAAATTATTATTATTATTTGAAGTGATGTTTTCTTGTCTTTCTTATTTTGAAGGGCGGCTTAGAAAACTTTGCCCACTTCTAATTTTATATATGAAGTAACGGATCACAGCCTTAAATGGTCAGAGAAAAATGGCCGACTTGAGAAAAATAAAAGCATAAATTTAAACTAATTCAAATTTATCTCACATTTGAATAAATGTACTCAAATTCTGCATGTCCTCATCGAAGTGTAAGACAGCTGTGGAGGTTGCTCTTCTGAGGAACAATCATTAAATGGACGAGTCTTTAAGCAAACCCACCATCCCGACATGGTGAAGTCCCGGTACAGCATCCTCTTCCCCACCTCCTTCCTCTGCACCCGCCGAGGGAACTCCAGGTGTGTGAACTCGTTCCCCAGCAAGTGTGGCTGCATGTACGCCTTCAAAACGAGAGGAGAGAAAAGCTTTAGAGAGCGGAAGAAACTCACCAAGGACAGGAAAAACTTTAAAAGATTCTCCTTGAAGATGATTCAGTGAATGAGGACGGATTGGAGGCGACTGTAAAACCTGGTTTGTTTGAACTGTTTTGATTCAGTTGAGCTTTCAGAGACGGTAGCTTCATCTAAACCGTCAGCCTGTATGTTGTAACCGATCGATCCGTTTGATTACATCTCAGATTTTAGATATGATTTATCTAAACAGATACTAATAGATAAACAGAAACTAATTTAAACATTTAACTGAAAAACTTTTTCACAATCAAGATGTCTTAATACATTACGATCTTCCTTTGTTATCTACAAATCTTATTTGTCCAACAGATTCCACTTCGGTCACGTAAATGATAAATGTACATTTGGATTCCCGCGTTACTTGTGGAGTACCACAGGGTTCAGTGCTTGGTCCATTTCCTTTTCCTGTCCCTTCTATATTCCCCTACTACTGTCTAATTTTTTGATAGTTTTTTCTTTTTGGCTGTTATTTCAGGATGTGGATCAAAAAAGCAGGAAGCAGACAAGAGCTCATGGCATTCTGGGAAAATACAACCAAAACAATCGTGAGAGCCTAGCGCTGATGAAAGAAATGGCTTGTGATCTTTTGGCAAAGGCAAAAAGAAAAAAAGAAATCCAACAACCTGATGCTTCTGTATTTTTGTTTACATTTTGAGAAGAAGGAAGTTGAGATCATGTCTTCTTCAGAGGCTTTTATGTCCTTTCTCTCAGTGCCTCTTGGACCAGCGCCACCACAGGCGAGGAGGTGGGCAGGTGAAGGGTTTGGTTTGGTTGACACAGTGCGGTGGGAACGCGAACCGCACTGGCTGAAAATGTAACAAACGTTGCAATTTTTGTCTCCAGTCTAGCAGGTGTGAAAACACCCTCAGATTTTAACTTGTTGTTTTGAACTGTTCGTAGAATAAACATCTGTTTACCTGTAACACCTTCCTGAAGGGGGGAGATTAGGTAACGCGGTGCTGCCAACAACACCCTGTTCTCCTTCTACAGATGACACACTCTGCCCCGTCTTTCAGTGTTTAACCCTCTCTCCTCGGCAGAACTATTGGCCAAGCTTTTACTGTGACTAACTATATACTCTTTCATTCTGCTGCTTTTAAAACCAGCTCAGAGCTTTTTCTGTTTAGCTGTGTTGCTCAGCTACATGAAGCCACTAATGTAGCTGACTTTGGATTAGTGCGTCTGTGTGTGTTTTTGTGTGTGTGAGCGCTCAAATTCCCTGTCAGTTGTAGCAGACAGTCACAACACAATGCAAATTATTCTCTCTTGACGCTATATGCTCGTCCAGGAGGAGTGAAAGCCGTACGTCGGTGACTCTGGTGGGTTTTCTTAGATAGAGAACTTGTGCTGTACTTGCTATAAAGTTGCTTGGGTTGGTTCCTTCTTACCAGAAACTGCAGCCGCTGTCTCTCTGACTCCGGCGTGAACTCCGATGACATGGGAACGACTTCCCCGGCTCGCACAATGATCGCTCTGAGGGAGAGAGGCAGACAAAGTTCTGTTCAGCCGGACGGACGGAGACATGGCTGGGTGAAGTGCAAGCAAACATGAGCGCTGGCGGCGCGCTTTGGAACTCGTCATGGTTTGCTGGAAGGTGTGAGTCGCACCTGCTGTCCCCTGCGTTGCCGACGTACAGCTTCCCCTGCAGACAGGCGACCATCAGAGCGGTGCAGCCTCCTGAGATGTTGAAGGACGCCTTCTCCTTCTCGATCTGCACGTCCTGACACACCATCACACATACATGACGTAAATAAACAGTCAGCATGTCTACAGTTTCTGTCAAAACTCCGTGATGGATGGATGAAATCCAACTTCTCCTAGACTGTGTAGGAACCTAGCCGTTGTAATATTAAAACTACCTCTATGTGTTTATCATGTAATTAATTAATTAATTCGTTCATTCATCAGTCTCAGTCAAGCAGCAACTGAATAAAGGGAATCCAGAGACTGAAAGTTTACATAGAGTGCTGCTTATTCCAGCAGTTAATTAGTCTTTATCAATATGATGCTAATTAACCCCAAAATAATTTAAAAAATACACATACGATCAGTCCACTAATTAGATGAATAATTGCCCTGCCATTGGTCTAATGAAAGCACAGGCACATATCTGAGCCACAGCTACCTTGTCAGCTCTCTCTGACGCCTTAATCATTCCCAAACAGAAGCAGGGAGACGTCTCAGGAATATAATTGGACCCCCGGGGCATTTCTGTCCCGTCTCTCTGTCACGATCGGCAGATTGAAAGGGACTGAAAACGCTCCGGAGCGCATGTGACGGCACTGCCGTGTTTCTCCCACGAGACAGTTAGAGCGTACCTGGTAGACCACGAGTGTGTCACGGTACATGAACGTTCCCCCAGATACGGAGGCCGTCTGGGTGTTTTGGTTCCACCATACTCCTGACAAAAACTCCACTGCCTGGGGGGTTACAGGTCGGCAGGAGGTGGTGGTTGGCTGGTGAACGAGTGTGTCCTCCGGCCCGGGTGAATTATGAATCCACGGTGAGCCATACATATTTATCTTCGCTGTATCCCAGCACCTCTTGCTGCAGGTGAGGCTTTCATACTGGAAACGGGTGCACAAACATCCACACCTTTCTCCTTGCAAGTTCACCCAAGAAGAATCTGGGTGAACGGAGACAAATAACCAAGAGGGACATCTCCCCCACACACACACACCCTGGTGCAAGCCCACTGTTGTAGATGTATTTATTACATATAAAGACAAAAATAACAAAACCTCCACAAAGAATTCACACATAAGTATGTAAAATAGTGCTGCAAATTACTGAGAACAAAACAGGAATCCAAGAAAACAGAATCTTTGAACAAGAAATATGTCAAATCGGCTTAGTAGGGCTGAAACAATTAATTTAATTAATTGTGATGAATTGATTATTTAAAAAAAAATTGTCAAACAATTTAGTAATCAATTAATCTATAACAGGTGTACAGAGGCCCTAAAAAAAAGGTAATGTACTGAAAGAATAACACCTTCAGAGCAGCAAATAAGCCAAAACTGCAGAAACAATATAGAAATGTTCCATTTAATATGGAAAAAACATCTGTGTGTAAATTTGTCATACCCAGAACTCCTCAAGTGGCAGATTTTAGCTTTACCCGGTTCTGATTCTGTAAAACAAATCTCTTTTCGAGCACCTTTTGCTGTCCAATTTTTAATAAGTTAATGCAAAAAGTAAATGACAGATAATCATTACAATGTATTGATGTTTAGCTGAGCAGAAAGGGCCGAGCTTTTAACAGGTTGATGTTAGAAGTATTTTTTAGCATTCTTTGCTAAAAATGATCAAGCGTTCACTAAAAGAATCACGCTGTTGCATTTTAGGCAACAGCGTTATTTTCTTATGTAAAAAAAAAAGAACCAAAAGTATTTATTTGCATATTTTAATGTATTTGTAATAAGAAAAAGCTTAAGTGGTTGAATGAAAAATCTGCAGAATGTGGCAATTTTTGTTTTAAACTGATTAATTGATTAACCGATTAATCGTTTGATGGTAACAAAGTCAGGCTTTACAAATATTCAACCTGCTTCAAGTGTCAAGTTGTTCCTGTGAAAAATAAATTTGGCAAAATAGGATTTATTATGCTGTTCCCAATCGCACTATACAAAAATAGTCTGCAAACTGCAATAGTAATATTACAGATCAATAGTCATGTGGCAACAGAAGCACATCACTCTGAACACGGCATCCCCACTGCTAAACACGGTGGTGGCAACATCATACTGTGGACATGCTTTTTCTTCTGTCTCCCTGTGGCATTGTAAACAACTGTATCCATGTGGGAGGTGCAAAGAGTTGCACTTCCCTAGATCCTGATGTGAGAGGCCCCCTAGTGGCCAAAGAAGCTCACTGCGCTTTAAGAAGGCAGAAGTAAAACAGAGGCACTCCGGATCAGAAAGTACTCCCAGAAAACTCCACTTTTATCCGTCTACCGGCTCACAACCTGCCTGCATCATGGTTTATTAATGCCGAGACGAACTGTGACTTTGAAACATCAAGAAGAAGAACATCTCAGCTCTCAGAGAGAAAAAAAGACCCTGATCTTGAGGAACACACAAAAAGCTGTGCACAAGTATTTAGGATTATAACCGAATTAATGATTTCCACCAATTAGTTAGCCAGTGACTGATGTTGGCAGATTTTCTCTATTGATTTGCTCTCGCAACTTAAACCCTGAATATTTTGATTCTTTTTCTCCTGCTCATTAAATGCAACAAGATCAGGAGATATCAGGAGGCAAAACCCTGATCGGTGCATTTCTATGTTAAATGGAACATTTTCATAGTAATTCATTCATGAGCTGATCTTATATTTCATAGTTTGTTGATTCTACATTAAGGTGGGATTTTGTGCCCTCAAAGCAACGTTTAAGCCACTTTCTTTCTATCTGTGGCTTTGAAAGAAACCCAAAAGCTACGAGCCCCAAAAGCAGGAAATGGAAAGAAAAAAGTCACGGAACAGCGAGAAATGGCTGTCAGCAAATGATGGAAAACCCAGGCGACGGACAGAGTAGCAGGTAATTAACTCAATTAATCATTTTTTCACTAATTAGTTAAAGCTGAGACATAACACTGACAAGACAGACGGCCTTGAGGAAAGTCTGGTGGAAAACTGGCAAACGCCAGATTATTAAAAGCTGCTAAAATAACACCGACATCAGATCCGACCTGAGGGTCTGAATGTAGCCAGACCGCTGAATTAACACGTTTGCTTGTTTGGTCAGCTTTCCAAGTTTACCCAATTTTTCAGTGATTACTGTATATTTGTGGGGGGAAAAAATTATTGAAGTCTCTTTATTATTCTCCCTCCACTTCACAATTATGAAATATTCTTTTTCGGTCTGTCACATAAACTCCAAATAAAACACAGATTGGTGAAAGGCCAGAAATCATCTTGATTCTGCTTTTTAGGTTTACTTTTCTCAGAGCTGATCAAATCAAATTACAAAGATTTAAGCATGAGTTTGGGGTGAATCTTGCACAGAAACTTGAGAGCTGTGGAGAAAACCCCAAACTGTGCTGATACATTCCCTTGCACTTATTCCCTCTTTAAAATATTTGTTAAATTCTGAAACTAAAATGTAAAACCCAATAATAGCGAGGGCAGAATTAGGCTAATGTCAACAAGCTCCTGACATGGAGAAGCAAAACGACAGACACTAAAAGAAAGAGGGAACATGTTTAAATGCTCATTTCTTTGACTTTGCTTCTTTAAATTATGACATTACTGTACTACAGATTAATATATTTTGAGCTAATTATATCAAAATCATCATCGCAACATCACAAACCCATCAACCCAGTTTTATAGCTCTCATTTTCAACAAACAAAGAATCATCAATCTTATTCTGACCTACCGGTTTGGTCAAACATTACTGTGCACTGCCATCTAGTGGCCAAAACAAAGAAGCACATATTTCTGCTCCCTGAGGCCAGTAGAATCTACTGCTGCAGGGGCTTATAGGTTCAGCTGGAATATTGAAATGTAGTATTTGCCCTTTGAGTTGGCGCATCTACAAACATATTTATTGATACTTTTAAATCCAGAGGCAACAAAATATCACCTGAAAGTTGCACTGTATCGGAAATCCATCCGAAAGCCAGGTGTCGGACTTTAATGTGCAACACAAAAAAATATGCAATTACTTAAGCACATAAAATCAGACAAACAACTAAACTTCCAATATGTTGTTTAAGTGGTCGCAGGTGCAGATGTGCACATGCTGTAAATATTTTATGTTCTTGGGGGAATTCACGTGTTATTTTTCTACTAAAACATTTTGTACCTTCCGTCACAGTACTTTCAAACCCCCAGAAACTAATCAGAAAACAGTTAGCGGAAATGCACAATCGGGCTTTCATTGCCTGAAAACTGAAACTCATCACTGTAAACTGTACTCTGATTCATCAACTCAGTACAACAAACACTACAGTTTCCTTGATACAGGCAATAAAACCCAGACTCACCTTTTGGATCACCATACGGGAAAAGTAATTCTGCTTTTTCAAGATCTGACCTGCAGATCATCAGTTAGAGTGGCTCAAACTAACTTGTCAATTCCAATCATATTGATTGGGACATCACTCATTCCTTTAAATTAATCAGTAAATTAAATACCTGATTTCCTACTCAAAATGAGGAAAACTCCACCGGTAGTATCGCAACATGTATTTATCATCAACTCACCATGTCTTTGAAGGCGTTCTCTATGGCTCCGATAACAAGGCTTTCTTGCGAAACTTTCTTCTCAGTGAAGAAGCGCGCTGGCGGGGCGCTGGGCGAACCCGGTGCGCCCGCGGCTCCTCGTAGCGACGCGGCCCTAGACAGGGCGCGGTTGGACGTTGCGGGCAGAAGGTGATTGGCGGGCTCCTCGTCTAGGCAAGTGGGCGGCAGCAGGTTGGGTGTGCACAGAATCTCCATCACCTCTTGAAGGTGCAGCGCGATGTGGTGATGGAGAAGACGAGACGCCATGACGGCAGCTCCAGAACCAGCGTGGCCATCGAACAGCGCCCAGTAGTGAAAGGTAACATCCTCTGAGCCATCCTGGATGCAAGGAAGAGCAATGATCATCACAACAGTGTTAATTTTGCATTTAAATCTTAATCAATCTTTCATTCCATAGACCTACTGGAGAGATTTGGAAGTTTTGGGCAGGATTTTGGCTGATTTTTTAAAATAACTTGCTTGGTAAGGTGTAGTTGTTAGCTCTCTTTAAATAACTTGTTTCTGTTTCTTTAAGTTATTTTGTGTCACACACATCAGCTGCTGTCAAGTTCAAGTGCAATCGACCTTATCAGAGGATACAAAACTTTACCAATTTTACGTCATAAAGTCCTAACAAGGAAAAGTACTTCTAACTGAAGCAGTTAGCTCACTTGATACAGTTTGTTTCTTTGTTTCTTCAAATTCAAAAAGAAATTGGCCAAATTTTCAGAACTCCAGACTTACGAAAGAAAAAGTACAAAGAAAAAAAAAATTAAATCGAAAGACCTTCAGAAATGGTCCTGAATCGGTTGGTCAGTTTTTGAACTACAGGTATCGGCCCCATAAGAAAAACTATGCTGATATTAAAAACTGAAGTGGGAAACAATGTCAGTGGCATTTCTTCACAGAGTAAAAAATGTAATTGCTACAAATAAGATAGGTAAGTATTGGTTATTGGCTATCATAGCAATACTAACATCGGACATTAACATTGGCCGAGGTTATCATCTCGGTCCAACCCTACAGAAAAGTTTCCTAAAAGAACACTGAAAACAAGTGGATAAATTTGTGAAAGCTTGGTCCAAATTGTGAAGAGTAGACGATCGAGTCAAGAGGACCCTTAAAACTCAGATAGCTGAAGACATTAAAAGCCAATTCTGGCAAAAAGGTGTCAGAACTGGTGAAACGGCGTCTCACTGGTTTTGTGTATGCAAAGGTGCAAGTACAAAGCACTTAGGGTTATAATTTTATGCCGCATTAATGTAAATTAATGAAACAGTACAGAAGACAAGAAAAAATAGAGAAAGCAGAAAGAAACGTGCAAGATCTTTATATTTTGTTTGTGGGCATAAATGGCTATTAGTCAGTGTCTATGCATACAGTCTGTGCATCACTGTAAGAACCTTGTGTGCTCTGTCTGTTCTACCCCTTTGCTTTAGTTCCTCTCTTGCATTCTGCAGGATTTAACAAGTCCAGTATAATGAAACACATGCTGTCCTCTTTGTTGATTTTCAAAGACTCTGCCTCCCACATAAGGTTTGAACAGAGTCTCTCGTGTGATGCAGCTCACTCACGATACCCTTTGAGTCGGCTGTCTTCACAGAACACAGTAAATCTAAGATCCTTCGCTCTTCTGACACAAGCTCTTCTGTTTCTCCATCAGTTCTGGTACAGACCAGCCAATGAAATGAAGTCGCCTGGCCCTAAACGACTCTCAAAGACAGAACAACCGAACTGCACTGCAGGGTGCTCTAGCCGTAGTTTGAGTTTTATGCTCGTGTTTATCCACAGAGCAAAAAGCAGGGTTTTCTAAATATAGCACAGGCAGATTCTACAGCATGATTCCAGGAGGCAAAGAGAGGCTCTACAGTTCTCATATCGGTCCGCAGGCACTGCAGGAGTGAGTCATGAGAGGCTCTTGCATGTATTTGCTGTTGGCGATCTCGTGTGAAGTAAGGACAGACAGAGAGAACATGCAATGCAGGGCTGCTTTTCTGTTGCCACAAAACCAGACAAACCGAAGAACAGAGACAGTGTCAACTCAAGTCATTGTTGAATATCTGTCAAAGCTGCTCCACAAAAACAAACAGTGGGGACTGCCTAGTGCAAGGTGATACACATCTTTTTGGTGAACTGTCCACAATGCACCTCTGACTGAAAAAAGATCAGACTTGAGGGCTGATTCGCATGAAAGAGCTGCTTACCGCCGATGGGATGTGAAAAGGACGCGCCAGTCTGCGCTCCAATGAACTGCTTGTTGGACGGATTGAGGGGACAGTGGGGCCTGCGGACCGATTTCACTCTCACTGTACTTCCTGTAGTTTCAAACCTCTCACACTCACATTGCAATAGCCAGAATTGACTTGCTATGCGTCTCATCTGAGTCAAATTGCTACAGATTTTTGGGACACGTTACCAGATTCTGTGGCCTGAGCGTCACATCTCGGAGATATTTACACCACTGCTTTGAAAGGAATGTAACTGCTATCCAGTTGTTGCAGTAATGCTCTGAGGCAAATGATCCAAACCCTTTGTAAAAACCTGTCACCCTGTCCCCCTCACCTGCAGTGGCGCTGCACCAAGAACCACTGACGGAAATGACATTAAAATCTCAGAAGACATGAGCACAATTTCCTTGTTTGAAAAATGTGAACAAAAATGGAGTAGCATCAGATTTTACCTGTTTTGTCTGCAGCAAAAGACTATGGTCTATTTCACCCACAAGCGCTAGACTCTGTTTTGGTTGCATTTACCCAGAATTCCCTACGCTATAGTCCACTCCCTACTTTTGGAGCGGTCTCCTGTCCGCTTGGCGTTCACATATGCATTCGAATCATGCCAGTTTACTTCAGCCGAACCGAGACCGAGGTTTTTAGTTGGACCAGTTCGCTTTTTTGGTCCGCATCAGAGCCCAGTTACGATTTCGCACCTCCCCAATCAAAACAAACTTTGCACGCAAGCAAACTAGAGCTTGATTGAAGTAGATTAAAAAAGACTGATGTTAATGCACCCTTAATCTCATTCTACACTACGCAGACGCTCTATCTGTGCTCATGAAGACTCACTCGCCTCAGCATGCTAACAGCTTGGGCAGGCTGACGAGGCATTGGGTCCAGATTTATTCAAACATTAACTTAATCCCAAACTGTTTGACCACTTGAGGCCTTCCACAGACTACAGATCTCTGAACTTTAATCTTGAGTCAGTCATCTAAAAGAAAACGAGATGCTTTCGTCAGTGATTCACTCTGTCCAGATTGTTAACTCTGACAAACCGCACATTTTGCACCACTCCAGGAAATAAAGTCATACCACATGTAGCTGGGGTACATCAGGAGCAACACTATACTGACGTACAAAATAAGCTTCACAAAAGTGGCACAAAAAAAAAAGAAGACATTATTAGAGATCTCTGTCCGTCTCACTTACGCTACTGTCCCGGAGGCCGAGGCCCTCTCCGTTGGGCAGGGAAGACCTCCGGCGGGCAGCGGGGTTTCGGTTTGGCGCTGAGCACTCCAGAGGCCTCCTTTTGAGCAAGAGCACCTCGCAGCAGGCCTGGTCCTCGTTTAAGGTGCTCTTCCCAGCATTGATCACCCTAGATGGAGACAGAAGAAGGAAGAGAAGGCAGTGCTTTAGGACACTAGTGTAACACAATGATGGTCAAACACACATGAACAATAAAAACTCAGCAGAAACGCGGATGGAAAACTTTGCAAGAATGTATGTGATGGAACTCCTTTACATAAAACGTTTGCTGTTCCGTTCACCACTAGCCAAAACAAAACCTATGAATAAATACATTCATAAAATGTAATTATAAACATTTTATATGATACATTTGGACAACATATAGTCAGACTAATATGTTTTTGATTTCCATGATACCCAACAGCCATATCTGCAGGTAGCAAAGTATTATTATACAGGAAATCGTTCCATTGTACCAATCAAACAATTCACACGATTGTGCTTTTTTCTCAAGATCAACACTGACAGAAAAAGAGTTATGCTAACTTTTAACGACCAAATATGGCTTCAATTATTATTTCCTTATTTTATTTAGTTTTTACATAGAAATGCTATTTTCTGTCTAAGGAGGCCCCTTGTCATGTCCTGCAACCCACAAAACTCACTCAAAATAATCTGAGCCTTTATTATTGTTCTTTGCACACAAGAAACGACACAATCTTAGAAAAAGAAGAGAAATTTCACTTACAAAACATTCCCACTCATGCAGGGCAAAGGGAACAGAAAACTCAAAACACTGCAGACTGTGAACAGCTGGCAGATGCTGCAGCTGACTACAGCTGGGATCTGCTGCTGCAGCCATGGAAAAGCACTGGGTCACAGTAACTCTGCATTCCTGCTGGATCTGTAAATATGCTGTAGTGGCTTTTCAAACTGAACCACCAGGTGCTGAAAGAACAGAACTTTACAAATCAGTATCTGCTTTCATTTTCTTAAATTTAGCTCAACTCCAGATAATCGGTCTTTATCTTGAGGACTATATTAAATTATTATGATATAAAACAGCAACCGTGCACTGCAAAAACACAAACTCTTACCAAGTATTTTCGGTCTAGTTTCTGGTGCAAATACCTTAGTGCACTTGGAATGAGACAAAACTAACTTGCAAGTAACTTTTCAGCAATGTATGAGGCATTAATATTGACTAAAAAGTACCATTTCCATTGGCAGATTATCTCACTTATAATAAGACATTTTTTCGATGTTATAAGTGAAATAATCTGCCTGTGGAACTTGTATTTTTTAAATCCATTTAACATAATTACTATCTTTAAACAAGCTCCTATATCTTTCTGAAAAGTTATTTGCAAGCTAATTTTCTCGTATTTCAAGTGTAATAAGGTATTTGCACTAGAAATTAATCCAAAAATTTGGAAGATTTTCAGTTTTTTTTTTCTTTTTGCAGTGTATGGATATGTGAGTAAAGAAAAAAAAAGTTAAATGTTGTCATGGCAACAGAAATGTTAAGCATTGTTTGCAGAAATCTAATTTAAGCAATCATTAGCAGCTGTAAGGATAAGATTCTTTGAGTGGACATTCTCTCTCTACAGCTGAGAAAACACTCCGGGTCATCAACCTCACGGAAAAATGGCTGCGCTGCTTTTCCTGTCAGGAAAACTGATTTTAATTGGTGTCACGAGTCACGGCAACTTAGAAATGCTTAATTTCCCTCTGTTTTAACAACTAAAACAGTTTACATAACACCTGAAAACACAGCTTATGATGCACATTGTGTTTTGTCTAATAGTAACCCATGTTTCTTTAAGATAATCTCTGCTTTTCACCTCCGTCTCAAAAGTGCAGAATGAAGAGCAGGATGAACTCCTTACAGCCTCTTACAACAAATTATATATTCAGAACAATTCTTTTAAGTGGCTTGAGAGCATGCAGTTACAAAACAATAGAAAACACAAAGCTGTGTTTTATTGGTTCTGCCAATAAAACCGGCAGAACCCCGTGGCTCTGCGCCACGTTTTGCAGGTTGTGTAAGAGCGAACCTCCGCAGGGAGCGACGCTCAGCTGACCCCGCGAGGTCACGAGGTCACCACTGGCCTTTCATCTCCGCCATGAGAAGACGAGCCGGTCGTACTGGGTTACCCCGCTTCCTCGACTCGACCCTAATTACATCCTCAACACTCACATGCAGTTGATGCTGCAGAGGAAGTTTTTGTCCTCCAGGTGTTTTTTTTTTCTCGCAAACATCAACAAGACAACTACTTCCAGGAGTGTGTTTTTACATCAGCATCAATAGATTTGAAACTTTTTCACATTTTGTAAAATCAACATTCAAATAATACTATTATTTTTATTTGACTTTGTTTTGAATTTTTTTGATAAAAAACAAAATTTGATTGACCAACACCTATTATTATTAGGCGCGTGTGTTTTAGATCGAATAAGCTATAAACTATAATATCGGTGTCAGACAATATTTTAAATTTTTTATCCATATCGGCCCAATAAAAAACTGGGACGATATTAACAACCAATATTAATTTCAATCTTGCTGCCATTCGTTTGTGGAGGGGCAAGGAAGGATGTTGGTCATGTGATGAAGCAAAGGATTGTGGGGAGTTTACCTGAAGCAGAGAAGCAATGGTGAAGTCAGCAGTGTGTTTTTTTTTTTGGTGCAGAATCACATAAAATCTCATTAAACAAAAACAAAACAAAACAAGAAAAAAACTCACATCTTTGGTTGTAACCTGACAAAGTAGCAAAATTTAGAAGGGGTGCAAATACTGCCAAGAATACAACAAGGAACGAGTTGAGCAACTGAATGTGGGGTAAATACTTTGACATGCAGTGACTTATTTAATGCTGTTTGTCAAATATTAAAAGCCGTGTTTCAGCCGTGTGCGGACTTGCTGCTCATTCTGCCTTCATCCACACAGGTTGATTTTCCTTGAAATTTTCCACTGCTGCTCCGGAAAGCGTTCAGCCCGTAGGAACTACGTGGGAGCTTTGTTTGACATCTTACAGACTGTGAACTTCAAAAACATGGCAGGCGGATCAATTGGCGGCGGATGTTATGAATTACAGGCTGTCCTGGATCACCTTTTTGCTACTTGCTGCACAAACATGAGCTGGGATGAACAGCCTGGAGGCTATGAGTGCTGATAATTATAGGCTTTTGGGGTTAGTTATGAAAAAAAAATCCTTGTTGCCTAATTGCTTATAATAGATTTTCAGCAGTCATCAGTTAATCTTTTATTTAGCTCTGCTAAAAACATAAACCTAAAATTTATGTTTTTAAGTTTTAGGTTCCAGGTTGAAATGAAATCGGCCAATCTCCCCTTCCTCCTTCCCGTGCCGATGCAGGCGGTGAGCACGTGCCGAGTCTTGTGACTGATGCTGTTCATGAGCCTCCTCTTAGCCCCCTTCTACTTTGTTGCTTCTTTTGATGGGAATGCGAAAAATACACAAGTACAAAAATGCACAAAAACAGAAGGCAAAGAGCCAAGACGGATAGAAGCTGCAGACAAGAGCTGAAGGATAAACTCACTGCGGTGAGTTGGAAACGCTGCTGCAACCAAACGAGAAGGTGGAAAGTTGGCCCTCGTGTTTATATTGCAGAGAAACCTATTGATTGGTTATTGATCATACAGCTGCTGAGGTTGTGCATTAACCGTTGTGGATCGGTAGGTAAAAAAATAAAACAAATATAGGAGCAGCAGGAGGAAAAAGCTTTGTGACAACTGATCTTTGCTCCATCGATATGACAGGAAGAGAAAAGGTAAAGACGAGATGAGCTTTGGGCTGTTTGTTATAAAAGTATTACTGATTAAACTTTAGCTTTAATAACATAAAGCTACATCATTTTTTAAGTTTAATCAGTAATATTTTTATAACAAATTTATGTCAGATTATGATTTCTTGGTTAATGACAAGTTGTCATAAAGACATTTTGAATAATGTCAACTTTGTATTAAAAGTGTCATGATTTACCAAATGAGACTTTATGATAACAGTCATATTTATTCATGAAGTCTTACTCATGTTCATGACAGATGTTATGTCATGTTTATGACGGTGTCATGACAGTCTTATTCACAACCCGTCAAATAAAGTGTTAAAGAGATTTCTAAAACCGCGACGGATCGTTTCCACTGACCGCCGTTTTATAGATCTGCTTTAGCGGCGATTTGTGTAACCAGAACCAGAACCTCCTGCTGTTGAACTGAGCTGATGTTTCAGGTGTGTTGCCCTGTTCTGTTTGCATAAGCCCAACACCCCGCTCCTCTCTGCAAACAAGAACAAAAAAAACAAGAACAAAAAAAAGAAGAGTAAAGGTCGATCTTTTTCAGTGGAAAAACAACTGCGTGGGTAGAGGAGATGCAGAAGAAGCAAACACTCTACAAAAGTTAGGAGTGGGGCTTGTATGCACACTTGAGACAAGAGTGAGCAATAACCACTGATCCATCTGAATGATCCTGCTCACTGGTCCAGATCCTCAAACAGGCACCAGAATCATCCTCCTAACAGCAGAGCTGCTCTTCCTGCATCTCCAGGGACTGAGGCAGGAATGACCTCACAGTCTGGCTTCACTCATGAAGAAAAGCCAACTCTGATTTTAATTCTCGCAGTTGAAGACCGATTTGATCTAACTATTTTACTTCAGAACAAAAGTTGATCAAATTTGTACTTGTAAATATAGACTTAAATGTGTAGAACCATGAAAAATTCAGATTCAGGTAATCAAAGACGTTATAATTAAAAAAGGTAACCAGTGACTAAAAACAAAAGCAGTTTTCCAATGGGTATTTTATTTAAAAAAGTGTAAAAGCTATCCAAAGTTGTGATTCCAGCTATTGGTGTGAATCAATCAAGCAACGCAATGCGTGATGTCATCAGACGTTGACGCTACACATGGCTGTAATAAACAAAATCTAGATGCTGCAAACTAGCATGGACAAACACATGGAGAGAGTCCTCTCCAACGAACTGGAGGTATAGATGTGGACATGTTTTAATGTTTTGTGGCCCTGGTAAGGTACAAACCCATTTAACCTGGAATTTATTCGGCTAGTATGTTTCCATCTCCCCGTTGACTCTTTTTTGGAAAAGACAAAAATGAGAGAAATTGAGGACTTTATTTTGAATTTTGCCTTTTTCATCACCCTTAAAGCGATGTGTAAAAAATGTCGATGGAAACACCACGGCAACAATGATCCTAAATGTCTCCCTTTGAGTCAGAGTTTATCTGTAGGCAGGATGCAAATTTTACTGCTGGTTTTAGAAGATGCACAGAAGTGGAATTCGTGAATGAAATGTATATGTGTGCATGCTTTTATTTCCTGACTGCAGCCAAATACTGAGCTTTGACACCTCAGGTTGGGATGAATCACATTATTTAGAGCAAAGAAAATAATGCTGGGAAATCGGCTGATGACCCTGCAGTTTTCAGATTGATAAACCTGAAACTCAAAAATTATATATATTTAGTCAAGATCTGGATTTAAACCCTGCAAAACCTAAAAGTGGCAGTATTATGTGTTTTCCAGTCACATAGAACCATTTTGTAGCACAATCAAGTAATCATGGTACCTTCAGTTGTTATATATATATATATATATATATATATGTATCAAATATGACTTAAAAGAAATTTTACATCCTGATTTCACACCTTGAAATTTGGTCTGTGTTTCTTTAAAAACTCCTGCTTTTTCTGAAACTCCGCCTACAGGAAGTCATCGCAGCATCGCTCCTCCATTAGCCGTTTAGCAATGTTTTCACCAGGGTTGCGCGGAGAAGGAGCTCGTATAATGAGCTCAACGTGGCTGAATTAAAACAATTCTGTAAAGAAGAGTTAGACTCTGGCTTCCAGTTATCACAAACAGCTGACGGCGTTTAGCAGCACCAAGGTTGGTTACTTTTAGCTTGTGACTAGACTTCAATTTTATCAAACAAGAGTCGAGGTGTTTATTGAAAATAACAAAATTCGCCATTTTGAGTAATTGTTGGCTTTCTATTTTTTTGTACGTTCCTAATTGATAATTTAGCTTATTCTACAGCAGAATGTTGTTTCCTGATTAAAAAGTAACAGGCTGTTTTTTCAGTCTTCCAAAGACTTGATGAAGACCACGTTGGTCGTGTGTTTATATGTCTTCTTTTACCTATTATTTTGTCAGTTTTATCACAGTAGACGTTCTTAAACCCTCCTTTTAAAGCTGTGCAAGCAAGAATATCAAATTATCTTTGGTTCGAACGTCTGAATTGAGAGGACTAGGAATTTGGGTTTTTTAGTTTGGAAAAGAACAAGCTTTAACATGCAACCCTGTGACTTTGGACACCGTTTCCACGTCCGATGCTCAACGCTTAAACAGGGAAGTATCCAAAAGATTCACTGAAGATGTAAAGTTGGAGTCTTAAGGTTATTTTGCACTTCTTTTTTTTGACACCTTGTCATAAAGCAGGATGTTCCGCTGCTGTCTTTCTGATGACATTCATCTCAACAGGCCTCACACCTGGATGGCTCAACTTTAGCTAGAGAAAGACTCGGGGATTTCTGCAGACGGTGCTTTTACCAAAAATAAACAACTGTGAAACAAACAGAGAGAAGGAAACGCACTCGCTGCAATCAAAGCAGCCTTTGAAGAAAATGTGGGTGTGGGAAAGTAAAAGGTCAAATGTCATACTGAGCTGGTATCTCTCTAGGAGCTCGGGCCCAATGTTGGCCAATCACAATATATATGGAGAAAGAAAGGTGCCGATGAAATGCTCCAAATGGACATCACTCGTCTTCATAGGCCACTTAAGTTGTAATCACACCTCTGAAAATCAAACCCCGAAGTGATTTACATGAACTAAAGCAAAAAAAAGAAAAAGGAAACTAAAACTGCCAAATGATGAAAAACAGCCAAAGAGAAACTCATTAGACATTTCTGCTTCATTTTGTGCCTCCTACAGGCAAAGTAAACACATCAGACATTATTACCCCACAGACACAAAGATGGAATATATCGAATATTAATAACAAAGATGAACAATGAAGTCTGGATTCATTTTTTTTGTTTGTTTGTTTAAAGAACCAAGCGGATGATGTGAAATAAGTAGGTTATTAGGTCAGGTACTGATGAACATAATTTTTTTATTTTTTTTTAACTGAAGCATGGAGAAAAGAAAAAGATAACCCTGCATCTTTCGCTGCAATGTCCTTGCACTTTATATTCAACACGATCATTTGTAATGTTACATCTTGATCCCAATGGATTATGAAAGAGCCGCAGCTATTTATCTACACATATACGTGCGCACACACCCGTACATACAGCAGGCCGATGATAAAAGCGTGCTGGTGTTTGTGTTTACACCCGCCCGAGTGATCTCACTTTTCAAAGGATGCAAGAAAAGATGGACGCGCAGGTTACTCACTCCGCGTAGCCGGTGGCCCACGGCAGCCGCTTGGTCTCCTTCAGGATCAGGATCGGTCTCGCTATGTGATCCGCCGAGCACTCGACCTCGTCGGCAGACAGTCCCAGGAACTCCGGTCTGCTGTACGGAAATTTGAGCGGCAGATCCGGGCCGCCGGGATGGTCTCCGTTAGATCCTCCGGCCATCACGCCTCCCATTAGGCTGGCCACGGCCGTCTTCACCCGCGTGAGCATGGCTGCTGCGGGCGGCGGAGCGATGCGGGTGGGAGACGATGCCCGCACTGGGACGCGGTTTCTCTGCGTCAAGTAGCGGATAGAGAGCTGCTGCTGCTGCTGCTGCGGGGTTGGTGGTAGAGACTCATTCAGTCGGTGTGGGTGAACGCGGAAATAGGAGCCAAACACGCACAAGCAGACTGGGCTTCACGCTGGTGGTCATGTGACAAACCGGTCGCTGCTTGTGTGTGCGTGTGTGGGGGTGTGTGTGTGTGGGGGTGTGTGTGCCTCTGTGAGCCGCTTACTGCTGGAGGTCAAAGGTGCTTAATCTGGTAGTGACGATCACCTCGAGGCTATGTAACTTGTGCAGAAATCTGATAAATACTGCAGGCTGTTTCCCACTTTGACTTTACTGAACACAACAAGCCTGTTGGAGGTCGTAGTTCTCTATTTAGTGCTCTATATAGTTCTGCACTGCCCAGGGACTTTTTTATGACTTCCTTTGAGGGTTATTTGTGCAACTGCAAATGAGTTTTAGAGTTTATTTAGGACATGCATTGCCATGCAATAATATCCACATATTTTTAATAGTATAATCAGCGTTTTCACCTCACCACTAATTTTACATGTCAGCATCAACTATTAAGCTTTATAAGGATCTAAACCAGGGGTGCCCAAAGTCACCCCAGGTCCTCAAGGTCCGGCATCCTGCATGTTTTAGTTCTCTCCCTGGTGGAAGTAACAACATTTCCAGCTTGTCAATGTTCTTAGACCTTCTAATGAGCCATTCATTTGATCCAGGTGTGTTAAACCAGGGAGAGAACTAAAACACGCGGGATGCTGGCCCTCGAGGACCCACTTTGGTCCTTTGATAAACCATTCCACCCTTAGCTCTGGTTGCATGTTCAGTTCAACGTCCTGCTGGAAAGTCAACTTCCTGTCCTCCTCCATCCCCCCATCCCCCGCGTCAAGCCGTATTTGGCTTTATCAATTTTCTCATAAATTCTGACCAGTTTCCTTGACCCCCGCTGACAAAAATGGTTCCCCCACATCATGACGCCTCCGCTGCCACCACCATGTTTCAAGACTGGAATGGCGCATTAAATTTTTCTTCCACACTTGCTGTTTGAAATTGAGGACAAGTCTTTTAACTTCACCTTCGTCTGACCAGAGAGCCTCCTTCAACATGTTGATTGTGCTCCAAATGTGGAATACAGCATTGGATGAACATATCTGTCCAGAATACATTTGATTTTTATCGGACAGCTTGTATTTAAAAAAATCACTGAAATCACTTCTTAGAACTTCAAAGTCCCATAGCGATGACTGTGTTGCCCTTTGCCTCCTCTTGTTTAAGTGTTTAATATTTCTTGTCACTCGTTACAGAAAGTGAATCTCATATATAATATTGTCATTACACACAGAGCAAAATATTCCAAGCCTTTATTTTTGTTGTCGTTTTGATGATTATGGCTTACAGACAATGAAAGCCCAAAATTCTGCCTCAGTTGAGTGCATAGAAATGAATACAGTTTTGAGAACTTTGACATATTATCCTTAAACTGATATTGCGTGTTTATTTGAGCTACGGACGTATTTCTGAAGGAGACGGACAAAAGACATTGGGAAGCAATAACTGATAAAAGCATGAATCCTCTGTCAGAAAGAGAAAAAGACACAACAAAAACAGAAGCAAAACTCAGAGTTTCTCTCCTCGTGGTTTCTAAGCGCGCTGCGCTCGTAATGTCTCCCTCAAAGCAAGGCGACAAATTCAACTTCTGAGGATCCAATGTGGCAACGTTCATTGGCCTCGGCCAGCAAAGTGATGGCCCCAGAACTACGGCAACATTTCAGTCAAATCAAATCACGTGGCCGTTGGTATCCCTATTGTTGCTTATCGCCGCCACACCTTTCCAGTTCCAACCGGATTTTGCAAAAGTGTGCTTCAATTTGTTGTACTATGCACAGTCAGCAGACGAGCCGAACCGCACAGAGTGCCTCGAGACTTTGTTCTATTCGCGGAGTGGTGCCGAGAGCAGAAGTGAAAGACATTCTTTCAGATTTGGGGGAAAAAAAGCAAAAACATTATTTTGTTGTCATCATTAAAAAAAAACCCTTCCTCCTGCAGGCCTGGAAACATGATGATTCAAATCCAACTCAAAGTTTTGCTGCTTGAAAATATTCAGTGAAACTCTCGTTTCTATTTTGATCAGATTAGCCTGTGTGGCTGTAACTCACGGCGCTTTGATGCTGACATTAGTCCATGTCAGCGTCAACAATCCAGTGATGTCTCAGAGTGATTTGATTTGACCTGAATATAACTGGGACTTTGTAAATGTGACACAAACTGCAAAAGTGTAGCTGTGACCAGGGGATAAGAGAGGGCTCTGAATTCACAGTGGCTGAGTTCTTGGGACTTTGGCCGGACTATTCAAACATTTGGAGACACAAAAACCTTTTCACATTTTAGAAAGCGAAAATGAAAAGTAATTTATACTGTTTGATTAAAATCATATGCTGCTTTTGATACTTTTCAACTGCAGACGGATGTGGAGGGTGATCAATAGAGTTGATTTTCACAAGGAAATATGATTTAATAAATATGGACACAATGTTTTTGCTTGGCAACGAGAAAAATGTGACTTCTGATAGTTTTCCTTTCAACAATCATTTCCTGCCACTCTTGTGTCAAGGCCAGGTTTGTTGGGTGGAGAATGAGGCGGGTAATCGTCCTTTCAACAGATTTTCTGGGGTTTGCATAGTAATCAGCTACATTTACTTTTTATGAGATAAATACTTTTAGGAGAATTTTTACTATGCAGTGCTTTCACTTTTATGTTAGAATTTTTATTATGAAGTAACGCTACTCTTATTTGAGTAAAATGTCTGAATACTACAGCCACTGCAAGTAACTTCACAGAATGAAGGACAAACTTGTTTTAACCAAAAATTCACCAGACACAAACACACACCTACACCTAAGTTTTATATTGAAAAAACCTGATTTGGATTATTTAATTTTTTTTTTGCCTGATTTTGTTATTTTGTAACTATGTTACAAAATGAATTATTTTCATTTTGGTCCTTAAAATACAAAAAATAATATTAATAATAATAATTCCACATAACTACATAAAAATTTTAATTTTTAAATATTAAATGATTGATTTAATATGCGTGATAGAGTAGCCTTTTTACACAAACACATTTTTACTTTTTAAAAGTAAAAAATAGTGGTTGGCTACTTTTTACTTGAGTAAAAATATGTTGAAGCACTGCTACTCTCACTTGAGTCAAATCTTTTGGTTGCTCTACTCAGTCGACCTCTGCTCCGGAGCCACCAGAGCGGATGATGACCGTTGTCTAATGATCTTCCTAATGATCATTAGACGAGCTTCTTGTTTGTGTTCAATAACAACGATCATCTTCACTCTTTTAAAGGGAGCACGATCATTAAATCTGAGAGCGCACTCATTAAACCGAGGCTTTCCAGTGACGGTGAGTGGTCTGATGATGAACTGCTGGCAGACTACAGCTGATCAATAATTTAAAATTTGTCTGCACAGAGTCCCACTGACCCGATTACACCCACAAGCTGACACAGCGCACAGAGACGAGGTTGATAAATACATAGCAGGACTCTAAGCACTGCTCTGTAACAAATTAATCTGTGTGATATCAAAACTGAGACATATTGGTGGTTGCTTTTCAGCTTCCAGAGCATCAGCAATGAAGAGTTTTCAGCAAAATTAGACCCTAGTTCGCTCAGTTCGGTCATCAACAACATCCAGACTAATTCTGTTTAATGGAGTTTAAGTGTCTGACCTGCGCTGTCCGGTCTGGTTGGCCTGATTTCACTTCATGCTCCACGATCAGCTCAGAAGCAGGGGCATCATTATTACTGACCCCACGAAGAGTCGAACAGTAACTCTGAGCTTTCTGGGGCAGATGGAAATGGTGTAAGGTTTGATGCGACTCTGGCAATGACGTTCATACTTCCAAAAGTTCAAACTCATGAGACCTGAAAGGTTAGCAGAGCTTGGTGTCTCTGCAAAATGAAACTTTTTGTTATGAAAGAATGTTGGCTTGTTGCATACCAATGTACTCAGTCTCTATAGAGACATGGCGGTCTGTTGAGAACAGAGAAATCTGGAAACTTTTTTGTCACACAAAGCGGGACAGGAAGGAAGAAAACTTGCCAAAATATTTGTGGTTCAGTTTTTTTTCTTTACAAAGAGACTTTAATGCCTCTTTTTGCTTTAAATCCAAATAAGCTGCTGCTGGCCACTCCTCCACAGCTCGACATTTACACTGGCATGTGAAAATGGATGCAAACAAATGCTCAATAATGCAACCTAACATCTTTGAAATGCCTAAGTGGAGCCTCCTGCACAGCCCACAAGAAAGCAGCAAGTGGTTACTAGCTGGTATGTCAATGACAAAACACTTGTCTCTTTCAGCAGCCATTGTACAGCGGTAAAACTAGTTGACCAAACATGCTGGGGCTCCTCTTGGGTTGCTAGGTGACAGGCTGGGGATGCTAGGGTAATGGTGCAGTGCCCGTTGAATATGACTTAACAATCGAGAAGATTTTGAAACAGGTCATTTTCCAGAAACCCAAAAATATGAACTTATTGCCAAAAAAGGTGTGTTGTTTTTTTATTAAATGCTTGGGCTGTTTCTCAGATGCAGTTAAGACCCACATGGAAGTATAAAGATGTGCAATATGTGACTTTTGCATAATTTGCATAACTTTCATATTTTCTAGAAAGTTTGACCAGATTCTTCTTATGGATTTCTTCTTGCTATATTTCAACCTGTCTAGGATTTGCTGGTGCAGTTAAGTTCTATTAGCGTTTTTGCAGCGTTAATTAGTTGCTCCTGGCTGTAAACCACCTTATTGCCATGGTTACGCATCCTAACAAAAATATAAACAAAAATCCAGTTGCCTTTGTGTGACCTCCAAAGGTAACTGGATTTCATTTAGGTGTTTTAGGCTTAAAGAACATAAAAGCACAGAACATTTTTCTGAAAATAATTAAGTAAAAGCAAAACTCCAATGAACTGAGATTCTTTGCAGGACACCAAGCGCAAAACTAATTGAATTTATCTTAAAGAAGAAAACCAAAGTTTTCTGCGGTATTTTGCAGCTTCAGAAGCTTCATCTGATGTTTTAGAGACTTTACTTGTGGTAAAATAAATAAATAAATAAATAAAAGTAAAATTTAAAGTCTTTGCTTGTTACGAAGCAAAGACGAAGCAGAGAAAAATAACAAGATAAACCATAAATCACATTCAGCGGGTTGTTTTGTGCCTCCGCCGCATTGCATAACGTTGCAGTGTTAGTCAGCGATGACTAGATATAATTTAACTCCGCTGGATTCAATCATTTTCTATTTTTGGTTCACTTCATGCACAACGCCTCCCTTCACCTCTGCCTTCTTCTTCTTCACATGATTACGACATTGATGACAGGGGTCAAGCTGGCTTAAAAAGTAAATGAAAAATTCTGTTGTTTTTTGGGGGGGGGATGGACGCCTGTGTGTGGGTTTAATAAGCCGGGCCTGCCTCACCGATGACTGACTCACTCAAACAGACACACAGATGGCTCCCACACATACTCACGGGGGAGGATAGACAACCCGGAGGTGGCGGAGCGGAGTGTGTATGCGAAGGTTTGCGTCTGTCCGGTAAAAAATGTGTGAGACAGTGAGGTGATTTATTAGACTTAATGTCAGCGTGGATTATGCCAGTTTTGTGTGTGTTTATGATGGAGATTATGATAACGACTCTCACTGCAGTGTTTATTTTCAGGGTGTCATCAGGGGTGAAATCTAACACCATCTGTTGCCACTAGAGGAGCTATAGTCCATGTTTTCACATGTTGGTGCCACAAAGACAAACTGCTGCACCTAAAGTTACAGCTCAGAGAAATCTGTCGCCTCATTCGGATCACTTCTGATAGAAACAGATTTCACTTTGGCAGCCTGTCGGTGTAGCTTTCTTACAGCGGTGCTGATTTGTCTCCTTTTCTGTAGATGTTTTTTTTTTTCTGGGTTGCTTGTTTGGACAATTATTCCCTCTAGTTTTGGATGCTGTACAGCTGGAAGGATTTTTTTCTCTTTTTTTTTTTTGCTTTCGGACAGTTATGATGTGAAGCGGTGGCAACAAGGTATTGTTTTTACAACGGGGAGCGTCTGCATTGCATATCAAAAGCTAAACAGAAAAAAAAAATCAAAAATCCTAGAAAGGTTGAAAAGGAGGCTTTATGGTTCAGATCCCTCACTCCAGCGTTTCTAATCTGAATTATTTTAATTATCTTTTGTTAACATATAACACAAATACTAAAATATCATCAAAACGTTAATTCGTCCCGGAAAGTCGGTTTAAAAAGTTGAACTTCTACATTATGTGATTACGCTTTATACATCGAGACATATTTCAAGTTATTAAAGCTGCAGTAGGGTAAATATTACAAAAAAACATTTCTTTACATATTTGTGAATACTGTCACTATCATGACAATATTTAACATGATACAGATAACCTGTGAAAAAATCAAGCTCTCTCCTCCCATGCAAGACAATAATAGTTTTTGTGAAACCTGCATATTGGCCAATCAAGTGGTCAAAAAAAGTTGCTATTGGTACTATGACAAATTCTACTGGGTCTTTAACTGGAATCGTCAGAGGAAGAGTGAGATTTTCTAAAACACTTCTTGGCATTAAAAGGGTTAAAGTATACAAAAGTACTTAATTTCTACCATTTGGTTGATATATCTCTGTACGTTTACTTTCACGTTTTTTGTCTTTTCACAGAATACTTTTTGAGCCACAGCAAAGCTTTCAAGTCTGATCAGGGATCGTAAGTTCACAGTTCATAACCATCAGCTGCACCAAACCGGGATCAGAAAGTCAATCAATGAAAATGGTAAAACAGAGACAATATACAAAAACTTATTTTTTGTGAGATTTGATCTATAATTTACCAAATTGGGGCTTCAATTGATCCGAAGAGGAGCCGTGAACATTTTAACCTTGTAGTTTGGCTCTTTGACCAGCAGATGGCATCGACAATCTGAAAATCTCCTGGAGGACAATTCAGACTGAATCTGTGAAACCTTGCCTGACTGGGGGTGGGTGGGGGGGTTTGCATTTTGCTATGGATGACAATGTTGCCCAGATTTCCTGAACGAATGAGGGAGAAGGAAATCATCAATCACAATGAATTTCCCTCCAAAGAGCCGGCAGAGGTGCTGCTGCTGTGACAAAATGGTTTGCATATGAAGCTCCTGCAGATGTTTCTCCCCCATCTGAGGGTTAAGATGGTGGTCAGATGCTCCACAGGGAGCCCCTGCCCTGGTCGTTTATCTCTGTTGCTTCTTTCCTCACTTTGTGGTAAACAACTGTTTTCCTTTGTTGAGCTGTGGTCAGTCTGCTGGCAGGAGAGAAGCATGAAAGCACAGGGGGGGAAATGTTCAGGTTGTAAACATGTTTTTGCAGAGCGCAGGAGGATGCTCCGTGATCAAAGCACAATTATTTTTTGGACATTTTGTGACACGCCAAAGATGTTTTGTTTTATTTTGTTTTGACTTGTCTTGTTTGGGGTTTTTTTGTCTGAGAAGACGTGATTAAATTTTCCAAATCTAATTTTTTAATCCTAATCTGGGGGACTTTGGTCTCAGTTTGCACAGCACAACACATGCAGACCAAACACGCATTATATGATTGAATGCTTCACTTTCCTGCAAAAAAAAGAAAAAAAGAAGAAAAGCAAGTCAGAAAAGGAAGTGCCTTTATTTATATTCTCGGGACTTTCCACAATTTATTATAGCAGGAAGCTTTGACGTATTTTATCGGGACTTTATGGCGAGAAGCCAAAAAAGGAACATTTGGACTCACAAATCTTTCTAGACCAAAATACTAAATGTTAACTTAAAGCTGTAATCAAGCTAATTGAAATTAAAGGATGAAATTCAAACAAACAGACAAAAAAAAAAAAAAACACAATAAAAATGTGCCTTATGTTTGTTTTATTTTTGAACTAATGACTTCTGGAGTCAGCAGACCCCAGCTCCCAGTTTTTAATGTGAAAAAAAAAATAAATAAATACAAAAAGCTTCAATGAAGTTGGAATTCTAAAAGAAAAAGTCAGAAGATGACCTCAAAATCCAACATGGCCGCCTTGCATTAAAACAAAAAAGACAGTCATAGTCTTTTTTATGCAAACATTTTACTCTGTTGATGAGTAAAGTCGAAAGAGACATACTGTAAGAGTTGGGGGTAGGGCTTCACAATACTGAACCAGGTGGTGCAGGCCACACTTTTCAGATATTTAATACCATATATAATTTTATTTCCACCTCACAATTGTGGGCTACTTTGCATTTTCCCACCAATATGCGAGGGGTGTGAATACTTTTGCAACTCATGGCAGCCACACAATTTCTCTCACGTCGATGTTTTTAAAAAAGATAATTTTACTGACATGATACAAGAGTAAGACGTCCCAATAACAGGTAAGAAGATTAATAATGGAAAAGGTTTTGCAAATCCTTTGAAGCGAGAAGGAATTATTTAGCTTTTGGGTGAGAATGCCGCTCACGACCTCATCTATCAGCAGAGAATGTAAACATGTTTGCGCTTCTCAGAAGGAAAACTCTTTCTTGTCTTCAAAAAAAACAAAAAATCATTGTTTTTTACGAAACCTCCGATAAGCTGCTCTGCTTAAACATTCCTGTCTTGTAAAACTGTTTACAGAGCCGGCTAATTGAACATGTTTGTTTGAGAGCAGCAAAAAGTTCAGCTCTGACATTTCATTAATCACAAACACAATCTAACTCAGCGCTGGCTGCTAGGCAACAACTCGTGCCATCAACACAGCGCTCTGGGCTCCTCGCTCGGCCTGTTTTCACTCCGTTTTCACGTCAACAACTCGGCGAAATGTTTTGACTGAATTTTCATGCGAAATCCTTTCAATCACGAAGCCCAATGACTCAGAGGCCCCCAAAAACATGGCCGACACGTCGCCGACACCTGCGTTCCCGATAACCACCCACCTATACAATGACGTCCAGAGGAAAAGGTCAGTGTGTCTGGCGGCCTCTCAGCCCACCTCCCTGCCTCTGCCTCTGATTGAAACCGGGTCTGTGCATCGTAAGGCTCTCATCTGTATGCTGACTTCAGGTGATGTCATGCTGCGATCCTGCAGCGGATCAAAGCACATGTTTGATCAATTTGGCACCAGCGTGCGACCTCGCCTCTTCCACGGGAAGCGAGACTAAGAATTTGCGTGCAATTAAAACACACTCAGTGTTTAGTTGTTAATGAAGAACTGAAGTTAAAGGAATTTAAATAACTACACTGCAAGTGTTTTTGTCTAGTTTCAAGAAAAGATATCTTAGTACACTTGAAATAAGACAAACCTGACTCACAAGTAACTTTTCTTTTCAGCAGTATATTGGAGCTCATAATTCCTTAATATTGAGATACTATAACATTATTTCACTTATTTCATGGGGATAATGTCTTGTTATAAGTGAAAAATATCTGCTAATAGATTTAGCACTTTTTCATCAATTTTACAGGATTGTTGACGTAAAATAGGCTCCTACGTTTTGCTGAAAAGTTAGTTTTGTTTTATTTGAAGTGAGCTAAGATATTTGGTACAGAAACTAGATGAAAAAACTTTGTAAGATTTTGTGTTTTTGCAGTGTAAAAAAGCAACATTTTGTACAGATTCTGTTATTTCTTTGCCTTCTTACTTGTCCATTATTATTAGGAGTAGAAGAATTTGCAGGGGAACATATTTAACCACAATCCAGCCCGCACTCATCTGTAGACATGTTTTCTAAATAAAAACAGATTTGACCAAATGATGCACATTCCTGAAGTTTTTTTTTTCATCCCCAAAACCAACAAGCATCAATTTCCCTTCACCACTTCCTGATAAGATTTGAGCTTTTTGTCGAGCGCAGAACCTTCTGACCGGGTGGTTGGCTGTTTGCCATTCCCACCTCTATGTGACAGACACCAAGAAATCTGAACCTGTTTGTCTCAAGTTCAGTCAGATTGAGTGAAAAACAGTGCAGCTAAAATAGCTTTTGCTTATGATGAATGCACAAATGTGCAAGCAGGAACAGAGATGATTCTTGAGGGATTCTTTTCAGGTCTGACTCGGCGAAAGAGACAGGAAAGTGACAGAGAGGACGACCAGGAAGTAATTGTTTTATTTTTATTTTATACCAGAGTTCAAACCTCTGTCCCTGTCTCAAATATTTTGCCACCTCTTAAAGGTTTTCTCCCAATATTACCCAGTGTTTAGCTCCGTTCACTCCCTCTGACTGCCTGTTCTGTCCCAGATGGAAAAATAGCCCAAAACACAGTGCTGCCACCACCATGTTTTACTTTGGTAATAATATATTAAGATTCATGTGCAGTGTTCACTTTAAGCTTCTGACAGGTAATGGTGATCTAAATATAGATAATGTCTGTGATAAGTCTGTATCAGTATCAATAAAACGGTGGTGAGATCAACACTTTAGTTTCACATTCCCTCTTCAAATTGTATTTTATTTTTGCATTGTTGTTTCTCAATTCTACCTAAAATAGATTATTCTGCTTTGCTCCCACATTACAATTTTTGGCATTGTTTTGTCTTTCTATTTATCATGTCTATATATTATTGCAGTATTCTGTAGGCACCTATAAACCTAAATCATGTCCTAAGTTTGAACAAAATAATTCAAAGGAAAAACAAACAAAAACACCTGAAAGGTCAAACGTTTGATCTTATGTCAAACTAAAATAAAAAGTATCAGTATCAGTATCGGCATTGGCGATAGCACCCCAGTGCTTATTTGGTATTGTATCAATATAAAAATATGCAGCATAGCACACCTCTGACAGATGTCGTCATGTTTGGTGTCCCATATAAAATTATACAACAATTGGTTGTGGCAAAAAACTATTGAGGGATATTAAGGTGGCTGAATGTACATGTGTTAATTTACTGTTTTTAATATTTGTCATTTATTATAAGAGGTCTTGAGACATTACTATTCACTTCAAGCCCTTCCGGCTACACAGACCACGTTTGAGTCTCACATCAAAAGACGGCCTCATGTTTTATTTCATCCCTTTTTCCGTCTTTCTTCACTGCGGAGGTGATCGTGTTCTTCCTCCTATCTATTAGCAAAGGGAAGCCGTAAAGCACAGGTTCCTGGTGAGGGTCAAGAACCAGATTATAGGTTTTAAAAATCCACCGCTCCGTCCTTTGATGACCTCAGCAACAAACTCCATGATGAGACCTCCTGCTGCTAGGAAACAATAACTTACAGACCCTGAGCTGACAGAGGAAACACACCGACATCCGAAGCCAACACCGGACAATAACACACAAAGTTTCCAGGATGCAAATCAGTCTTGTCATAAAATATGATTCAGTGCAGAAGTTTTAAGCTAGTTAGCATTTGTTTACACTTTGCCTCCAAGAAGTTTGATATTTTTGTAATGTGGCTTCATCTTTGGAGATTGACTGCTGTTTTTGAGGGAGTTTTTTTTTTTTTGTCTTGGTCTTGATTTGTGGCAATGTGTTCTGTAAAACTGAGGTGAGACGAAACATGAGCAAGCTAAGTANAGCTAAGTAGCTGTAAGATAAGATAAGATAATATTGATCCCCAAAGGGGGGATTTGTTTGTCCACACTGTAAAAAAAACAACAAAAAAAACAAGTCTCTATTTTACCGTATTCTAAAAATACAGTGAAATTCTGGCAACCAAAACTGCCAGTATTTTACCGTATTTTGGAAATAATCTAATAATAATCTAGTCCAGGTTTGAAGAGTCTAGGTGTTGTAGTTTTTTAGCTAGAGTAAATTAAAGATGCTGACAGTAGTGAAAAATTAGGTGGAATCGCCTTTTAGCCATTTCCTAAATTGGAAGCTGCAGTTGGAAACCAACTTCAGCTTCATCCACGCAGCAGGGACTAACATGCAGTTCTCTTAATGTATGGCAAATCTATGGGTGGCATAAAATTAAATAATCCCAAATATATCATTTAATAAAGGTCTTTCATAAATTATGGTGGCGAGTTTGCCCTATCGGTGGATTGTCCGATCGATCCCTGGTCTACCTTTGTAATTGTTGGTTTTATACCGTAAATTTGTGGAGATTTTTTTACAGTGCAGCATAGCACACAACAAAAATAAAAAAATAAATAAATTATAATTATAATAAACATACAATAATAAGTAGCAATTAACAGTGATGGTCTTAAAGACACACACATATAAACGCTCATATATTCCTAAAGATATGTCCAGCATTTAGATATAACATTAACATATATTCAACATTTGCCATGTTGACTTGGTACACAACACTGAATTGAGTTGAGCTATTTATACTTTAATGCAAAACAGGTTCATGATCTGAATTAAAGCCCCTAATGTCAAAATGATCCCAGTTATTGTTAACTGGTTTTATTTAAGTCATTACCCCCTGGAAATGTTTAGAAACATTTGTGCAATGTGCAAAGAGTAACTTGGGTTACAAAATATCACTGAGAGCAAAAGAGTCTTTGAAGGAAACTGGAAAGAAATTACCATGAGGATCCTGAACTTTAAAGAAAAGCTAAATCTAATGTTTTATGGAAGATCGGTCTTGCTAAAAATTGCGTCAGCCACTTCTGACAGTCAGTTTCCATCTACAAACCATCTGAAAAAAACAAACAAACAACTTATTTATCAATGCTGTTATTCAATCGTCCTTCTGACCTGCTGCTTTTATGTAATGTGTGAAGTATCAAAACAATGTTTTATCTTCCGGATTTTGCATGATAGTATTTTTAGATTGGCTCGTTCGCATTGGCTGAGCGACCCCGTGGGGCCGATTAG
>CAEFZY010023346.1:0-39282 GCA_903066815.1 Brachyrhaphis roseni
GGAGTACCCGGAGAGAACCCACGCATGCACAGGGAGAACATGCAAACTCCATGCAGAAAGACCCCGGGCCGGGAATCGAATCCAGAACCTTTTTGCTGCAAGGCAACAGTTCTACCAACTGCGCAACTGTGCAGCCCTGTATTGATTACAATGAAGCAAATTATCTAGTCCAACAGTTTGATTCATTTAAGGGGAATGAATCAACAATAACTTCATCAGATGTCACTTGCAAACTGTTCTGATAATTAAAACTATCAGTTGCACTACATTCAAAAAACCTGACTAATACTATACAAATGGGGCTGATAAAACCAGACACCAATTACATAATTTCCTTTACTGTCAATGGAGACATGATCTGGTAAATAAATCATTCAGATGTTGAAAACTGTAAATGTGGAAAAAAAAAAGGACACTGTTCATTCATCTGCTCAACAGATAAAAGGAGAACAGGATAAAGATTTTATAGTAACTATATTTGTTATATTTTCAACTAGTAAACTAAGAATGTTTAACTAATAAGCAGAACAGAGAGTTCTAGCACATGTTAATATTTGTACATGGGCTTTAATAAGACCACATGTACAATTATTAAAAACCATAAATTATTTTCGAAAAATATAAAACCTGTTTGCACAAATTAAAAGAAACGATAGTACTTTTACAGTCTGTCAAAAGAGAAAACATAGAATGGCTAGTATTTATTATTTGTTCTCAACACTTCTACCTTTGGAGTTGGGGATGGTTGTTTACGGTATATGCAATTTCCAGTTGGCTTCATGACTTAGCTTCCTTCATGATCGAGCTGGTACATGGTATATGTCTTACAACAAGAGGCTGGTTTTAGGTAAGCTCCAAGAAAGTTCCAGAAAGTAAATGGTAAATTTCCAAAAGCACCTTTCTGGAGAAGCTTCACAGACTTTATTATTATTGCTTGCTTCTTTGTTTAATTGTTTTATTTCTTCTGTCTTTTGCTCTCTTACCATTCTTTACTTCCTTCTAATTTTGTTTAGCATACTGTAAATTGTGAGAATTTTTTGTAACCCATAAGTTGATAAGTTTGAAATGTTCTCTCTGAAAACTCTTTTTATGAAAATAAACCAACTTAATATTATTCATTATTTGCGCCCTCCTCTTTTAATTGTCAATCAACACTGTATTGCAGGCTTTGACTTTGGGCACCTGGATACTTACACTAATGAGATAGTTAAAAGGTTTCAATGAATTATTTTTTTCCTGACATGCCCTGTGGGCTGTATCGAATTTCATTCCTGTTAGACTTTTATTTGCTCTCTGTGCTTTCCATTGCAGCCCTCCTTCTTCTTCAAAAAAAAAAAAAATAAAATCATAGGCCATTTTCTCTAGATGATATTCCCAGTCTCCGACCTCCTCCCACAGTCATTCTTTATGGGTCAATTCTTTTTACATGGTTGACAGTATAAGGCCCTCTGAGTGTTGTGAGACCTGGGACAGACTGCACTGTGACAGATAAGACTCCCTCTTCCCTAATATCCAACTGGAGGCAACACCATCTCTGAATGGGCTAAATGGAAAACCTGTGTTTTGTCGCCAAACTGACCCATATTGTGAGGAAAAAGAATTGTCTTCACTAGCATTTGAAATTACACCCAGACTACATAGTTTGAGTGAGTTAGTCACTATAACTACTCTTGTGGTTTACATCAAAATAGGAATATGAAAAAACTAACTGATGAGTCTATTGGGACTATGATGTTTTCTGTCTAACCTCATTCCCCAAAGTGTAAGGCGTCACCCAAACAAAGCATAAGTAATGTATAAACTCAGGGTCAGTACAAATGTAGAGAGTCTGCAATCTCAGGGTGGCCCTTTATAACATGAGGAAAAATCTTTCAAACATCAAATTCTAAAAGATAATTTTGGATTTGCTTAGGTTTCCAAATTTATTCAAAAATTACGTTTTGAGCACATTTTTTGCTCAAAACAGCAAATTATTTGCTGTGTCCAAATAGTCCCACAGCATAACTCTGGCAATTTAGAAGTGGCATATACACCAACTATGCAAATGTCATTGTAACGGTTCAATGAGAAATGTCTTTAATCTCAACCTGAATTATACAGATGATTTGACTGGCTGTCACGGCACAGGTGTTTCACCTATTCTTCTGAAATTTTCAATGAAAAAAGAAAACTCACTTAAGAACATTCATAGGCTGCATATAAAGTATCAATCTTTCAACCATAGATTATCATTATATATGGAAAAGAATAGTAGATTTTCCATCCTTCAATTCAATTCACAAACTATCTATGAATATCATAAACCATACATACACGCTGTAGATATGACAGGACCTTTAGAAAATGTGCTGTTGTTTGTCTGTGGTTTAATTTGGACCCCTGAATAAAAGCATGAATTTCCCAGACAGCATAAAAAAAAGAGTGACTGCTGTTTAAACATTTATTTTCATTCAAGAGTGTCCAAAGCATTGCCCTCAAAAATGTTTTGGTATGGTGGTTCCGGGGAGAATGCCCCAGAACAGTTTTCTGTTAAAGTTTCAAAGGGTATGTGGGTGCCCAACACATCATGTCTTACTTTCAGAAATCGTTCTCTGACTTAAGAAGGGAGGCAGAAGTTGCAACACTTACAGCCTACATCAGAAGGCATTGCTTAATTGAATCACATATTCTGATACCTGCTGAACTCCTGCACAGCCCATCATTGGCTGTGAGGGAGCTTGATTCATGTTGGTGAATCTCAGCATATGTAGAGGTTCATCAAAGGAAGAAACTTTCTCTTAAGATCTCACTCCTCTCAAACAACATGTGTCTGACTGAACAAGCATCAAGGGAGAGCAGAAGAACAAATTTATTGGATTATTTTTTAACCATTTGTATAAATAGAATATTATGCTCAGTGATGTGGAAGAACTTGTGTTGTTTCATGCTGCACAACACAGATCTGTGTTTTCCAGCTGAAGGCAGTAACAGCAATATTTCTATCTCTCCTGATCTTAAAGTCTCAGAGGACCATCGGCGCTGCTTTCTGCATTCTGACTTGGAGCATGCTCATGCTCGCATCAAGAAACTCCGAGGACTATTTTCAGATCTTCCCTTCATGCACCACTTCCTCAATTGTAATGTTTACGAGTTGTTTTTTGTATGAAGATGCCTCAGGAAACAAAACATATAGTCACAGATATACTACATAATTTGTCAATGGTTGAGTGGAAGTGTGTTTTGTAAAAGATTTCTTTAGATCCCAGATCCATTAGACATCTAAATAGAGCTTGAACAGCGATGAACCCAGGGTTATCGGGTATTTCTGGTCTTAAATCATCAAACACTGTTACCTGGGCGACCCAACCAAGGGCGATTAGTCCTCTGCTTCATCCACTCTCAACTGCTAGTCATGGACTGTGGCTAGTAGCCACATCAACACTTTGTGTGCCACCTGAGGTGTCTCCCAGGTACACACGCAACCGTAGGACAGATGTTTCCACAACTGAATTCTGGTACAAATGGCAATACTGTCTTGAGCATCTGGTCATAGTGCCATGTACATCTCTCCTTTCCAAGGGCTTTAGGGCAGCAGTTTAGGATATGCTGTAGAGAGCCTTCACCCAGATATAGTGGACATGCTGATGATTCAGCTAACCCACAATCTGATGCCTGGACCACTTGATGCTTCTCTCTCCCCAAATTCAGGCATAGCATGATCTTGTGAAGCTACTAAGTCTGGCTCACCCAAGTACAACCGTGGCAACCCGGGCCGTGCTGTGGTGGCGTAGGAGATAGCGTGACCCACATTTGGAGGCCTTGAGTCCTCGACGCAGCCGTCGTGGGTTCAACTCCCAGACCCGACGACATTTGCCGCATGTCTTGCCCCCTTCCTGTCAGCCTACTGTCAAATAAGGGACACTAGAGCCCACAAAAAGACCCCTGGTGGGGAAAAAAAAAAAACGTGGCAACCCAAAGGCCATGCCTCAACCTAGCTTTAGCCCGTTCAACTGTCTCCCACGCCCTCCGCTTCCTTCCAGTTATAATGGTCATTCCTTTGTTGTCAGCTGAGCCTCTGTAAAGCAGCACCTCTCTGGCTTTGGTTGAACTTCTGTGTGACTTCCGTGATTGGTTACATCTACTGAATGGCAAAGATCAGTATACTACATTCAACATTCAATGACATGCATTGCAATTGTTTTTGAGTAATTTCATCTGAACTACACTCACTTACTTCTTAAATAATGACTTTAGCTGACATTTGTCCTGATCTCAATTACTTTACACTTTATTTATACTGAATTATTACTGTATGTCCCAAATTAATATTCCATTAAAAATATAGAAAAAGAAAGGATGAACCTTATGTTTTAATACAGAGCTAGGAACTTTAAAACTCATGGCAAGAAGCTATCAAATAAGAACATAGAATTTCATCATTAAAACCATTATTAGTGTCAGAGCTGAGTTAAACCTTTTGCTGTTTGAGCTGTTTTGCTCTGACTTGTCACTAATTGCCATTTTGTCTAAGTAGATCTCTTGACACACTTGAAAAATGACAGTTACCCCCACCCACATACTTAATTATTTCCTACATGAGTACACAGGGAATATGAGTTTAATTAACTTAAACAAATTATTCTAATGACTTTATATAATTTATTGGTCACATGGCTACAATATGTAGCTGTCTTGTTTATTGTATCTACTATGAAATGTGTTTTTAGTAGCATGAAGCTGAGATAAGTTGACATTTGGACATTATGGTGTATATTCTTATGGATTACTGAATGATTATGAGCAAAGACCACACAAAACACTGTCAATGTATAATTACAGAGCATGATTATAATCTTGGGATTATTTATGGAATGCTGTAGTGAAGCAGATAAGTGATGGGGCTTAATTCAGTTATATCCAAGAAGCTTTCTGAATATCTAATCAAATATGATGTAGAGTGAGGCTTTGCAAAAAGCCTAGGCAGAGTATGAATCATGCTGCTTCACCTCATCAGCACCATGGAACGCCCTGTTCACTGTCTGATATAAAGATCTCTTTGTAGAAGTCATCATTGTACACTGCTATCATCAAAGCACAGATAAGAACATGTTTTGAATTTTATTGTTCATGCATGTCAATAAAATGCTCAAATTGTGAAGATCTTGCTCTTAAGTCTGATTCTGAGATGATTTTACTCCTGATGTTTTGTTGAAGTCCAGGTTGTGCTGCATGTGTGTTGTCCCCAAAGATCGTCACTGAGGGAAAACCATCAAGGTGGGGGTCCATTGTGCCATGAAATGTGACGTAAGAACACTGTGCTCTTCACAACCTGAAGCCATGCACTGTATTCCTAAAGGTCATAAGTGTCTGAGGGCCTTTAAAGGTCTTGCTACAATGTATGCAATATTGCATTACTCACTGAAGTAATATTCATGAAGCACCATACATGAATATAGTCTTTATATAAGATGCTTCTCAAATTAAGTCACTATGCCAAACATACTCCTGTTTTAGCAATGGATTTTAGAAAAAAAATAAGTTTGTAAGTGAAATCTTACTTGTTTAAATAAGACCAAAATGAATAGTATTTGCTTTTGTCATATGTGTTGGCTTTAGCAGATCTTAGAACAGGGAGTGACAAAGATCATAATACACTAATAGACGAATGAGTAGGATTTTCTGGTATTATTTTAAACTAGTACAGATTTTATTTGGCAGACCTGAGTTACTTTATGTTATTTGGTATTTTTCAATCTGAAAAATAAAGATGTGGCTCAATTGTTTTGAACATCTAACTCTTATCTCTGTCTTAGATCAAGCAATATAATAACATATCTTAACAATATTTATGCCAATCACATGCAACTTTTCTTTCTGAATCCCCAGTTGAACATTGTCCACTACAATCTGGTGCAAAGGAAGCACAACAATTTTAAGTCTGACAAAATTAAGCTTGTTGAAAATCTTCTCAGGAATGGAGGATGCAGTTTACTGAAATTGTTTTTGGCAGGTATTTTACTTTATCAATGACCACAAAATACTGTTCCTAAATAAATAATTATGCTATCCAATGTACATACTTTCATACTTTTTTATGCTGCTTTTCTCTGCCAATAATAAACATTAAGCCTATGTACTTATTGCAGATACCGGCCGATTTGCAAGAACAACATTTGCAAATATAGTCAAATATATTCAATATATCTGACTATATTGTTGTCTGATGTAAATTCAAGCATTGATTTCAGGCTAACAAAACATTGAATAGCAAGAAAACTCTGAAGTCATGTAATATTAGGGAAGTCCTTAAACACTTTAGAGGAATACCTTGGATAAAGTAAAGTTTTCAATGAATAATTTAAATGTTCCATGCATAAATAACAAAGCTTCCTGTCATTTTCATTGGTTTGTCTTAATGATGGGCCATAGAACAATAATTTAAAATAGAACTTGAAAGTCATCTGGCCACAGCCACAAACTTACCAAGTGTTGAAAAGGGACTTTGTAAAAAAAAAAAAAAAAGCATAACTGTGAAATAGTTGCTTTGCTTTCTGAGCTTATTGAAAGTCAACAGACTAATCTCCATTTCTGAGAAGCTTTTCTGTAAGCTGTACAATTGTCAAACTCAAAATTTGCGTGCCACAAAGTTCAGTGTCAAACAAAAATTATGGGTTACCAAAGGATAATTAGGATTAATAAATGTGTCCTGTGCTAGGTATATATTTTTTTAAAACAGTCATCAGATGAAGTCACTGAAATCGGACAAGCTGGATGTGACTGCTTCTCATCTTCCCATGTCCTTTACTGACATAGTAACATGAGAAGCAGCCACATCCTCCAGGACAAAAGGAAACAGGGCAAACTGTGAATAAATGATGTGGGTAAAATTCACCTGGGATTCTAGGTAAGAAAAACCCAGAGCAGCAATTAGCATTTTTTACATTTGAATTCTCCAGTCTGACCCAAGTATCATATCAGTATAATCCTTGAAATAAAATTGACCTAATTTTAACAGACAAGCTGATGGGGAAACAGAGAACTTTTAAGCCCTTAATCTTTCCTAAATTCTCCTCCAGTACAATAGTGTGCCTATATACAGTTCACAGTGCTTTATCTGCTGCAATAAAGCACAGAGTCATGCTGTCTTTTACTTTAAGTGCCTTTGTCTGTGCCGTTATGAGCCAAGATTAGTTTTCTCTCATCTAGACCTTCAGACATAACTTTTAAGAGTTTAATGTGCAACCAAAAGCTCTGTTCTGCCAGGTAAACCTTGCGTCTCACCAAGAATGTCTCAGAGGAAACATGGAGAGCCAAAAGTCCAAACGGTGAACAGTGTCTACTTTAAACCAGGGAGGTGCACAATGATAATAGCGAAATGTCCAGGGATGCATTGTCTACATTGACTCAATGTGCTTTATGGGTCAGTGAAACCGACACCTGTGCATGAGGTCCAGTCAAATGGAAAACGTGTCTTTCAGCTTTACATCACAGGAAACGGAACAGGCTGGAACTTTCCATCCTTGCATTAATGATAAAACTCTACTGCACATTACTCTGAACACAACATCTACACCGTAAAACTTATCAGCAACATCATGCTGTGGGGATACTTTTCTTGAGCAGCTTCACGCAGGCTAGTCAGAGTTCAGTTGATGATCTTGGAAGAAAACCTTTTAAACGCTGCTGTGGAAATTAACCTTGCAGTAGGACAATGGCACTAATCATACAGTTAGTTACAAATGAATAGTTTTAGATTAAAATGTCCTCTCTGTGACAATGCATGCACTATTTTGTGTTGGTCTATTACTCATAGTTCCCAAAAATACAGTTTTTGTAACTTGAGAAATCTAAAATACTTCAAGGAACTGAATTAGTGTTTTAGATTTGATTCAAGAGAAAAGTCAGTGGAGTAATATATCCTACATAAACTTTCAACAGGGTAGTAAATAAGTTATGTTCATTACTAAAAAATAAACCATAATTACTTAATTTATTTACTGTTTATAGGACTTATACAAAACTATGACTGATAAAGATGAGCTGCTCCAGTCTTGTTTTAAATTTTGCATTCACTTATTGGTTTAATTTACGGTACTCTTTTTACTTGAATGTCAAAGAAAATGTAGACATTTACATTTGCACAGGCAAATGTAAATGTTTGATATTTTCTTCATCAATCAGTGTTCACTTCGTATAAAACAGAACAGTGCCACGGGGCATCAATGGGGTTTCTGCTTTAAGTCATGCATAATTCATTTTGGTCGCCATTTAGATTGAATATCTAATCAGATTTCACTGTCCCAGAGGGGAATAAACACAATGACTTTGCAATTAATTTTATACTAAAAGACAACGAGCTGAAAAGGTAAGAACACATCTACCGCAACAGCTTGCAGTAAGCAGCCATCCTTGCATTTTTTACATAGGCAGTTTGGTGAAGGATGGATGTTTGAAAAGAATAAAAAGCACAGCCAAGGTATACACCTTGATAAAAGATTCATGCGACAGCAGACATGAATAAAATATGGTGGAATGATCCATGGGTCAAGCAACTGGTAAACGTGGGTCTGGCTGTGTGGCATTAGATGTAAATATAGTTAAAGCAGAGACTTTTTACAACTTTTTTCCAGCATGACAGAGATACATACTTAATCCACTAGCAGAGAGAAGAAACATTATTCTGCAAGAAAAATAATCTGCACAGTTATTCCTTGAGACTCATTCATTATGCAGCCATTGAGCGCTGACTGTATGACAGGTTTCAAATGATATAGCCACAACCTGTCATATAAACCTATTATAAAAAGCTAGAGCACTAAGGGAATGAGCAAAAAAAAAAAATAAAATAGATGATGCTGAAGATAATAGAAGTGTATTAAAAGAAAAGTTCAAAGGCCTTTTTAAATGCATCATAACTCTGTACCACCTTATATTTTGAAATAGGAGGGTACAAGGCACAGTTAAGCTTTGTTAGATTAGTTATGTGTTCCCTTGAAGGGACTAGGAGACAGAGCATTGACAAAAATGCTTGCTTTTATTTATTTTGAAGGCTTGTGAGAACACTGAACACCACAATAAAAAAAGAACGCATAAATCCGACAGCACTACAGGTACACTTTTTGCTGGAAAGTTTCATCATCTTTTTTTGGACTTAGTGTTCAACCTAATATTTAGCTGAGAAACATTTTGTAAGCTCATTCTAGAAACTAGAAACGGAAATGAAAAAAAAAGTGTTTTTGTTTTTTAGCATTAACATTTTGCAGAAAAAGTATGCTGAAAGATCAAAAACTTAAAAAGAATAACTAACCACGGTGAGAGGATCTTAATTGTAATGTTAAAGATAATCTGGTACCACTGCCTTGCAGCAAGAAGGTCCTGGGTTCAAATCCCAACCTGGGATCGTTCTGCATCGGATTTCAGCACTCAGATAGTGCCTACATTGGCTAATCTAATCAAAATAAGAATAACAAAAGAGAACAAACAACAAATGAATCAAACTGCAACCCCGAAAAACCCTAAACGTCCCAAAATCCTAACAGACACATTCAGCTGAGGTCAGTTTATTTTTACAGATTTCATCTCAAGGCACTTTCCAAGGCAAAGATGCAGACATTTGTTTTTTCCCTCTAGCAACACACATGAATACTACTAGCATGTCAGATTTTACAACTAAACAATATTCTGACAAAAGAAATGCACGCAAAGACCCAACTCAAAGCCCCTCCCAAAATTCACAAGACCATAGATTTGAAGCTACACTCAACACAAAACTATGTTGTTAATAGTAAAAGTGTCTATCTGGAAAAGGAAAGGACCTACTGGACTGACAAAAAATTGTGATGAAAGAAAGTAAATTGCTGGAAGAGTTTAGGCTGGCACATATTTTCTTTTAAGCTTTTGTGAATCTATAGCAGCTGCAATGCGGGACTTTCACTAAAGAAGCACTGTAGCTCAAAACTTATTTAATTTCCACCCCTAAAGGGATTTGTTCTGGCAGGGTGATGAAGGAAAAAAAAAAAAAAAAACTCAAATAACCAAAACAAACAAAATAAAATACAGACATACAAGACATGGACTCACAGAAAAAATATACATATTTGAATTTCTCTTTCTCTCCCAGGTAGAGTTTTTTTTTTTTGTCCACCGCTAAAGGGTTTTGCCGTCTGATCCAGCAGAACACCAGGAACTCCCTTCGAGTTCCCTGACCTCTTATGTACAGTTTACACAAGAGATGATGATTAACAGCCCAGAAACTGCAATTTATTACATTTTATTGCTGATTTTTTAAAAACTAATTATTCAAGTTTTGTCTTTTGCACAGTTTGCTGTACTCCAGGTTTTAAAGCAGGAACCATTTCTTCTGTTCATGGCCAGTTCATGCAGGCAGATACCTGGATGACCTCTTAGCCGATAATAGTGGCCAGAGATTTCTCATGGCATTATTGCAATAAAATCTGTCCTCCTTATTCATGCACTGTTACTAATGTTCAATATTCTCAAGAAGGTAAACAGATTGACCATTAGATTTAAAAAAAAAAACACTCTGACTTTCCTGCAGTCTCCTTTCTCATTCAGTCTCACTTCCTTAATCTAATGCCTTAAAAAGTCATTATGCATGGAAAATTAACTTTTGTTGTCCTTCTAGACCTGGGGTCTGCCACTTTTCCAATCTGAAAACATTTTTGCTCTCAGTACAGCTAAATAAAAGTATCTTAGAGTCGCAAATTTTATGACTGTTTGAAAACAGCAGCTTGTATTGCTGATAAATTTCTACTTCAGAAAAGTTGTTCTCATCTTCAAAGTAGGTCTCAAGGTTTTAAAATACACAAATGTGTTCTTCAAAAAGAGGAAAGTTCGTGTGTGGGGTGTTTTTCTGAAAAAAAACTATTTCTAGAAAATAATGTAAATATTAAAAAGCAATTGGTTGCCAACAAGCATGAATGACAAAGAAAAAAAAAAGCACTGCACTGACATAAGAATTGGAACTAAAAACAATTTTATACTTTTTCATAAGAATCACCCTATTGAAAGTATAATATCCCCCCTCCCAAACCCCTCACAATATACCACCCTGGGCTGTTGCCTATGCCGCCCATAGGCAGCATAGGCAACCTACGCCTATGCCTTTAGTTTTAAAGCAGTGCTGCTTTAAAACTAAGCAGAACTGTAAGATGAATTGCTGTGAAGAAAAAGAACAGATTATGTTTTAACTTTGAAAACAGAGTAATTAGAGTGATGGGCCTTCAGATTTACAGCAACCAGTGAGGCTGGTGTTAATACAGCCCATGAATAAGAAATTAGGTCTGAACATCTAGTGAGAACATTACCCCACAGAGCTATGCAGGTTTGTGCGCAAGGAAAGGATGTCTCATTCATCATTAAGTGCAGCTTAAGGTGAATGAAGGCAGAGACACCACAGATGAAGAGGGGTTGAGACCATGCAGGAGAGGGAAGGTGACAGATGAAAGTGGAAATGGGGGAGGAATTCACATGGGGTTTTGAAACCAGATCAAACTGAAGAAAAAGGAAAGGAGAAGGAGAAAAAAAAACTGGTGGAAATGGCTAGCATTGTAAAAGAAAACCATTAATTAAAGAGAGGAAAAACAGATGAAAAGGTAATGAGAAAAAGAGAGAATGTCTAAGGGTCTTATGACTACACTAGTACATGGACAGCTACTGCACTTGATTATATGTTTTGCTTGTATCATTACTGTAATTTCGAGAATTGTGTGATTAGAAAATTAAACCACTCCGTGAATAGGTCATTGCTAATGTCAGTGATAGTAACTCTTTTTGAGCAGCAGAAGCAGAAAAGTCTAAACTATTAACAGATTAAACACATAGATCCCAAAGGAAAGTTAAATGTTATCATTTTTCAAAGAATCTGACTGAAGATACTAGGTAACTTTTAGGCCTAGTGGATGATGCTATCACATTACATAGGGATTTGCTGGTGATAATAATAACTGCTGATGGAGTTGGACAAGGAACAAGGTACAACATAGAACTGTACAAGCTTACATCGTAGTAGGAGGAAGTGCAGGAAGACGTCACATTGTAATGCATCATTCTGACCTCCAAATTGTACTGTACAAACTTATGTTCACCTAGTTTTGCTTGACGACTTTCAAGTTGTCTCTTTGTGTATCAAGTTTCTTTCTTGTTTTTTTTTTTCTTCATCTTCCTCCCCATTTAAATTGACAAACGATGACAGCTGTAGTGAAATCTGCTTCAAAGTAAATGGCCCATTCTGCTCACAAGGGTTGCCTCACATTGATTTCTATTGAAATGTGAATTCAAAGGATATGCAGCGTGGGCTTTAAGCTTTGGGAGGAACTAATTAAGTCCCTGTTTCCCCAGTGCCATTTTGATGAGTGTCCCAGAATGGAAGCCTGTTTTGGCAGATCAAATTCCATGTTTACCTGTGAAGTCTGCTTGTGCCAGCAGCAAAAAATGCTCGGGAAAATGAGTCGTACAAAATGTAAAGCATGTAAAATGTGTACATGATTCAAGCAGAGCTATGCTGACGTGCAGGAGGTGGTCATTTATTACAATAGAGGACTTGTTTGTGCAGGAGCAAACATTCATTCTGAACATTGCTTTTCAAAAAGGGACTGCTATCTTTGTGCGTGTGTGTGTTCCTCTGCAATGAACACAGATGCATTGTTTCAGCCTTTCCTTTAATGTTGGAGAGAAGAAGTTTGTCTGATGTCTGCTTAAATGCAAATCTACTGATTAATAATCTACCCAGAATGCTTTAAACACTTTTGACTGAGATCATAATCACATTCTCCTTCCAAGCCTTTTTGACAATGACAGCACATTGGAAGCAAATAGGTTTAGGAAGTCTATTTAAAGGCTACACTGCCAGTTTCTTTACAGACCAACCTAACAAGATGTTCTTTTTTTAGAACGAGAAGAGCATCAGGTGTGTCTTGTAATTACTGTGTAACAGGGCAAAAGTACACCCCAACACGCACACACACATGTAAAAACACGTACACAAGTCTGTGTGCACACGCACACACACAAACATTTCCTAGCAGGTCAAGTCACAGCTGCTTCATGGTCTGTAGCCCATTTCAGTTATCAAAATACATATACCACAAATAGATCACCGTCTGTGTCAGTGATTCGGAGCATGTCTGTATAAAATGTCTTAATTTTCTAAGGACAATCTGAGGCACATCACGTTTCAGAGTGGATGTCATCACCGTCAACAGCTTCCATCCAAATAACTGGTATCCGAAGCTGTTTGACACATCTTAATCATTGGCGTAAAGAAAGAAAGATAAGGTTTTGTACATTCCAGCCTCAGTGTGACAGTGGTGATCAATAACTACATATCACACATTCTTGTTTTGGTTCTGTCTGGCCTGCTGAAAATAAGGTGTTTTTACAGCTTCTGATGCACAGTGTGTTTGTGGGTTGGCCACCGTTCACATTTTCTCCCAAATAAACAGCCTTCACTTCACAAAGAAGGCTCTTATCTGACTTTTGAAGAGGCAGAAATGAAATGAGAAGAAATAATGATCAATGTGTTGTTGACTACAGCTGAAAAGCTGCCAAAACACCTATTTTTGTCGTTTTCAATCAAACATGTTAGAAGTATGAACATGGGAAAAATCAAGCAGTTGTTTGAAATTTTATTATATTGTCAGTCATTTTCTACATGGTGACTATAAACCATTTTGCTGTGTTAGGATATTTTTTCTAAACAAAAGTTTAGGATTTCAAGTAGAAAGCTTCGTCTCTTGTGTCCCTCAATCATGCATCTAATATGCAGACTTACTGAATCAGCAAACTGCATAAACTCAAGGATGCTTGGTCCCAATGTTGAATTGTTTTTGATGTATGTCTGATTTATGGTAATGAGGCCTCAAAAGAGCCTCTCCAACACACAACTCATTTCTCACTCTCTCTCTCTTTAAGGTTTGCACTGAAAGTGCATTTTCAGCAGGAAACAAAACTAGAACTAGAAAAATAAACCCTATGCCTCAATGCGAATGAGATTACCTCTGATTGTAAATGGATTCATCCACTTTGAGTACTCAACCTGGGCTGTTCAATTATCAAATTACAGTACCAGCAATTTGAGGGTGATTTTCAGCTCCAACTTATATCTAGACTTTTCATTTGAAAATATAAGTAGTCAAGATGTAAAATAGTATCAGAAAAGTCAATGATGTTTAAATTCTTCATTTTGTTTTAAATCAAAAGCAACAACAGCTCATTTCAGAAATAACTAGAACTGTAATATTCATTTCATTGTTCAAATACAACGTTAATGGGTTTATATAAAGTTTTCGAATAAGTAATGGATCTAATCTATTATAGAACAGATGTTAGACTAGGCTCCCCTTCAGTCAGAAAAACAAATGAAAGCCCTGAATCTCCATTATAGTCACAGCTGACTGCTCATATATCCAGCTCAATGGAAAGATCAAATGTATGAAGCAACAGAACCTAACCTGCAGCTGGAAATGTTTTGCTTTTATACAGGTCACAGTGTCTTGTCTCCATTGATCAGGTTAAGACTATTGAATGGTGTATCCCCTCTATGACTCGATTGTTTTCTACAAACATATTGGCTTTCTGGCATCCTCTTACTTTGGCTCAGATCCAGATCAATAAACATTTTCAAGCAATGTTTTTCTCAGTATTGTGCTTGGAGTGAGCCTTTGTTAGAGAGAGCATAAGCCCCAGAATGAAAAAAGAAAAAAAAAAAGAAAGGTGAAGAGTCAAATTTGCAGCACAACTGTTTAAATCCAGTAAAGAGAGGTAGTGCAAAAACAACATGAAAGGAGTAAATAAGTAAGGAAGAAGGATGACAAGGAGTAGAGGAGGCACAGACGACTGTGAAGAGGAGAAAAAGGATGGAGACAATGATATTCCATGTCCAACCTAATGAAGCACTCAATTGTGTAAGAATCCTTGCAATATACATTCAACTTATATCTTTATATCTATTTTAATCTGAAAATAAGCAGAAACTAAGAAGACCTCCATCTTTGAAGAATGACTTGAAAAAAAATCAAAATAGGATTGCAGAAACACACCAACCAAAGAAAATGATTTTAATTCAACTTAACTTATTTTAAGTAAATATATCCTCAACATTTATGTTCACATTGATTAGCAACATTCCATTCCAAGACTGACATGTTCCTTTTACAAAGTGCTTTATTTCACTTAATTAAAGTAAGCCATCTGAGAGCAAGAGGTTTGAGCTCATTCACTTGATGAGCCAGGGGTAGTTTACCCTGTTCTCTTAATTAGACCCCACAAATCCCTAATGCTCCTGTCGGCAAAGTTTGTCCTAGCCTGGTGTAACTGATAACATGGCATGATGTGATAAAGTATATTTCCTGCAGGATAAAGGGATTAGGATGCTCTCCATGCACTGATCAGACCATAGGGGATGAGATGTAGGAAAAACGGGAAGTGTTTATGTGCTTTGGGAAGGTATTTCGGAAAAAGGAAGAAGATATTGTAGCTTATGTAAGTCAGCATTGAAAGTCATTAAATAAGTTGTCCCTGGTGAGATTGGTAAAAGTCTGCCCTTGACTACAAGAATGAACTCATTTATCGGAACATCTATCCTTCTGTTTCAGTCTAATCATGAAATAGTTTAACACAGTAATTTCAGGTCAATAAATTACTGACCTGAAACAGTCAGTAATTTCTGACTGTCATAAAAGAATATGACAGTAGATGCTGTCATTTTTTTTTTTTTTTTTTATCCACACAGAGAGGGAAACCATATTAAAAAGTAAACCTTTGTCCTCAGGTTTGAAGAAGGTCTACAACTAGAAATGGTCCTCTGCTGAACCAATGTCATGTTAATACACATGAGACTGCCCTTAGCCAATCAGTAGACAGGACACAAGGCAATGGATGGCTAGACACAAAGAAAATTGGGCCATTTATCTGTCTGTCTGTCATCTGCAGTACATCCTTGAAGAGCATAAGCTTCAAACCCTTTGATTTTAAAGCTGACCGTGTCTTTTCCGTTGCAGCACAAAATTTACTCTTAAGCCGTAGATGCAACACATTGGTTTATGTTCTCGTTCGACTCAATTCCCACATGACTGAAGTATGACATATCACATTACCTAAGCTAATATTTCTTCATATACATCAGAACTCACACAAAGTTACTTATGTTCACATTATACAACAGCCTTATGCTAAACACAGTTGATGCAAGTGTTTGGCTCTTTGGCTCATGTTACCATCCTTTCTATGTATGATGTGGCATCTTCTCTATCTCCTCCTCTACAAGTGACAGTGTGAGGCGCCAAGCCTTTCCCTCTCTGCCACCTTAGACCATTACTCTGTCGACTGCAACACATAGGAGTCATTATTATGTCTCCTCCACTACAAAGCAACAGCCAGCTCTGACTGAGTTACAGCAGATCCTGCCAAAGTCACTCCTTGCACAGCTAGAACTGGTCAGTGACTATAAACCTATATCCAACATAAATCAGAGAACACTTTTTGTGTGAGCCAAATGGTGACTCTATGTATGTTTGTTCCAATTACATTCTAAACGTATATAACAAAATAACTTCTACATTGCTTCTTGTGTTATTCAAGCCCTTTTCTGTCATTATTGAAAGAGCAGAATAGCTTAAAATGTAACTGCTCACTAATTGGGGCCATAGAAAACACGAAAAGTATACAAAAGCTTTTAATGTCTTTGTACAATCTGTTAAACAAAATGAAAATGTCACATCCAAAACAAGAATCAACAATAAAATATATTTCATTGTTTCATTGACCAATAAAATAATGCTATCTTAGTCAGAATCTGAGAGGATTTTGCCAATTTACAGTATTGGCAATGAGAGGAATTAGACAATACAATGTGTAAAATGCATTGTTGACAAGATCCTCGTTTCAAATCTTACAGGTTGTGAATGGACTTAATATAATACAATTAAAGTCTGGCTCAGACTGTGACTTTTTTGTAAAAGTAAAAACTTTTTCCTTCCTGGATTTTAGCGTATATAAAACAGCTGCTAAGCACATCTGCAATGCCCCTGAAAATATCAATCTTTTATGTGTTGTTGTCTTGCACTTTATTGCAGAATTTGAGTTCCATCCATCTTTCCTCACTCTCTTTATTAATAAAAGCCAAGGAAGCAACAACAAACCTGATTAGTGCTGTACAACCTTATTAACCTTCAGTGATTACTTCTCATCATCAGCAGGCATTAAGATGCACTGCAGTCCCAACTACTTAAGCAGTCATCATTCAAGAAAGTTCCCACACTCTTCACACCAATGAAAAGGGAAGATGACATCCTTGAAGAGAGATTAATTTGATTATGCAAAAAGTAACTGGCAGTGTTTTTTTATTCTTTCGCTCAGTAAGGTGTCACATACACAATCAGTGATCTGAATCACTCTTTTCTGTCTTATTTTGACGGATTTCTATTAGTCGAACATCTGCAAAATGATTTGTGTGATCCCTGATTATGTAGCTTGATGGATCTTGCATACGTACAAGGAACATTGGTACAGAGAAGACGACTGAATACACCTAATTAATCCTTCCTTGAAATCTTTAAGATCTGGCACAAATACAGGAGGAACTGAAAGTGAAGATTAAGGTGGCCAACCAAAATCTAGAGAGAAACGAATTATATTGTGTGCATGCACATGGCAAGTTAAATCAGAAACTTAAATAGACAATTAAGTCATTGTATAAAGTTTTGATCGTGACCTATGCAAAATGCTGACCAAATTCATGTAAACTTCTGAATTTGAAGAAAATTGAAAAAAGAATGTTTTTGTCATTTAGCAAATAATTTTAGTGATTCTAACTAGCCCATAATAAGATAAGTTTTGTCCAATTTAGCTTCAGACAGTGAGGAAAAAATATGTCTTTTTTTTGGGGTGAATGTATGACTGGTTTCAACTCTACACATTTGGGATAAGTAAAGATTGAACCACTTACACAGTCCTTAAACTTTAATCTAAATGTAAAAAGCATAGTCTAGATTTACACTGATCTGTTTCGACATTAAACTTTTTGACGGTGACATGAAAGGAATATTATTGTCCATCTGCATGGAAAGATTCGATTGCGGCATTCACTGGAAGATCCTAAAGTTCTGCCAGAGAAAAGGAAATCCTGCGGTCTCATTCCTAACCTTGTAAAGTAAAAGCTGTGGTATGAATGTGCCTGTTAGTGTCCTGCACTGAAACCTACACTCTGTAGTCACAGAGTCTCTCTCGCGCTCTGTTCAATTCTGACTGTGAAAGATTAAGGGAAAACTGTGTCTGTTCAATGTACAGCAAAGGTGCTGCAGTGACTGCGGCATGAAGCTGGTGTAAAGTGTATGTTTCTGCTGAAATGTCAGAAGTGTTTGAAACGACAGTAACTCCATTTTTTCTTTCCTGTCTACTTCTTCCAAAGAAAGAAAGGATGTCGTATCACCTTCTGTTCTGCTGAGATGTTTAATTTTGGTATGAAAATGTTATCCTCTTAAAATGTTATTACCTAACTGAAATGTTTAATTTATGCTTCACAGTGTGTAAAGTAATCTTAAATACATTGTTTCTGGTTTTGAGCACATTATCCAGATTTAGTCATAAAGTTTTTTGTTACTACATTGAAAATAATTTCAAACTTTTGCGTAATTTTCAAACATAATAGGATCGACTTATAGAATGAGCTTTTATTATTACAGGTCAGTTTTCTATATACAATTTTATTAATCCAGTCTAGTTTGTATGATTGGTTAATTTCTATCCCATATGCTTAAAAATGACCCATATCAATGTTGAATGTTTTATTGAATTATTTCTGGATTGGGCCAACCCTCCTATTTTTTGGAAATTAAAATATAGTCACCCTGTTGTACTGCAGCTCACCTAAGACATACATGATAATATGCTGATTGAGAAACAGCCTTCTTTTTGCACAAAACTTGTTTCTGCGCTGATTCCCAGTGTAAGTAAACAAAATTATGAAATTTCAAAGGTTCGGAATGAGTGCAGGACCTATTGTCTTGGTCCCTTTGTGTGCTGGAGAGGGACCAAGAGATCATCTTCAACTTCCCCTGTTGTTATTACCTGCCTTGCTTAACATTAGACAGAAGGGCTGTCAAATCAGTATTTGGCAAACCATAGATAAACTCTATCACAGTCACTGAGTTAATCCCCAAAAGAAGATTTTAGACATCTAATGGGATTAGGTAAATGGTAAAAGGCTATTCATGAATAATTGATTTCAAGAAGTCAGCAAAAAGCATTTATATAAAACGAGGAAAATGTCAAAACAAGGATAAAGCCTGAGAGGTGTGTGTTATACCAAAAACTGTGTGTTTTATATATCTGTGTCGGGGTGTGTGGGGGTGTGTGTGTGTTTATTACTAAAAAAAATAAAAATTTGAAATCACCTGAGTTTTACATTCTACTTTATGTTTCTGGTTCTTTGAAAGAAATGTATTACAAGTTGCCTTTTGAAAGTCAAAGCATTGCACAGTAGGAGTTTGTTGGTTAAGGAGACTCATACCTCACTGAGGATAAACTCTGAGATTCTTTGGTTGAATCAAAAATAAATTTACAAATTAAAATGATCTCTTGGACAAATAAGATGGAAATTGGTCTAGCAATAGCAGTCGGCCAATGTTCACATTAGACTGAATCATTCTTCAGTTATTCCCAGCATGGAAACAGTTTCATAAGGGTTTGAACTTGGATCAGTCTCAGAAATATCAGGAGACTTTTCATAAAAATCCTAATATGAAATAATCTTAATACATTTATTTCAAGGTTTAAGGGGTACATGAAAATAAAAAATATGAATTATTCTTTTAGTACTGCCTCACACTCACTTTACATGTTGGTCCTGAAATACACATTCAGGTCAAACTAATGCATTTTACTTTTTTCCTAGAGTAAGACCAAGACATTACATTGGAACCTGGAAGGATTCCAATGGTATAAACATGAGTGTTAACCTGTGGCAGGTTAACTCTCAGTCTGCAGACACACACTATCTTGCCAAAGATATTTTCTTGCTGTCTTTACACATGTTGTATGAATGTGAGTGAGTGGCATCCAGTTCTTAATCCATCAGGTTTTACACTATGTCAGAACTGCCGTTAAAGTTCTAATAACTTTGGCTTTCATGAGAAGGCTTTCCTTGAGGTTTAGGAATGCATTCATAGAAATGATTTACCACTCTTCTAGAACTGCATTTGTATGGCCAGACTCTGATGTTGGACAAGACTGCCTCGCTTCCAGTATTAACTAATTCATCCAAAATGTGTTCCATCTTGCAAGATGGTTCACTTGCTGTTGCATTGTAGCAGCAAGAGGACCTTCCCCTGTTGCAATAGAGTTTTAAGTATCAAATTATTCAACATGTCTTGGTATACTGATGTACTAAGAACCCTTTTTACATTAATTCTAGGCTCAACACTTGAAAAACAGGCCTGCACTTTAATCCCCAGGCAAGTCGTGTTCTCCTGGCAACTTGTGATTGTAGAAGCAGTTATTATGTCTGGAGACATGATTTTTTACAACTGTAGCTATTGATATTTTTGGAATGTCTCCCTAAAATGGCTTTAGTTGGTGACTGAATACTTTTGGCAATACAGTGGAGCTGTCTCTATACTTGTAAAGCTTATAGAAACATGTAAAGTTTAACAAAAAGGGCAGATGATGGCAACCAGAAGCAGAATAGGTCTGTGATGTGAACTGTTTGCAAGAATTGCTAAATGGATCAAATGTAGCATTAACAATGCAATGTTGACAAGCAGTTTATGCTATGAACTTTTAAATGTGGAAAAGAACGCAGGGTCAGCTGTACATTAAATAACTTCCTTAAGCTAAAATAATGTGTCTCCTTTACAATGTAGGACTTCACTCAACTTCTACAGAAGTCATGAGAATTCACACTCACACCTATGGTCAGTTTAAAATCACCTCTCCACTTATTTTTTAAAACTGTGAAGGGAACCCAAATATAGAAAAATAAAAATAAACATGCCAACTGCTCAAAGAAAGACCTCCTCTCTGACATTCATACAGGAATGTTGCTTCTTGTAAAGTGATAGTGCCATCAACTGCATCATAGAAAACTCTGTTTCTCAGACCTCTTCTAAGACCCTTCTGTATTTTCCACTGAACACACCTGTTTCTTGTAGCTAAAAATGCACAAAGGAGTTACGATTTTAATGTCCCCTTAGAGTCTACAGATAATTACAGGGGGCAGTTGACCGTAAAATACAGCCCACCTTGTTATTCTGTGACATTTAAGCTATTGGAACCTCTTACAGTTTCTTTGCAAAGGCCAATGTCTGTCCTATATGTGACCTGATGTGTTTGAGGAGTGATCATTGTGTTTGTACATTTTCAACTCCTTCTCTTGTGACATCTAGTTTGAGTTTAATGAGTTAATATATTTTTCACAAGGAAGAGTAATTTTGTCCATTTTCTTTTTTTCTAAAAGGGCAGTTTACGGTCAGGGCCTAGATTGAGTCGAAAGAAAAGAAGAAAAAGCTGCCTCTGAGGATGGCTATAGAGGACCACAGAAGCATAAACAAGAGTGTTTGTGTGGGCAAGGGAATGTGTGCTGTTGAGTGTCTAAGTAACAATGACTTGCAATTTGTCATTTTCAAACATGGGTCTATAAACCATCTCATAGTGATTTTATGGTGAAAAATATAGTTTGGACAGAAGTACTGATTTTTCATATGGACTAGATGCATTTCTGCGACCAAAATGATTTAGCTGCAGTCTGTATGTAAGCTGTTCGCTATTGATATTCTGGTAGGATCCCTGTTGACTCAATTAGGACTGCATATTACTTTGCAAAGCTCCAATTAATGTGGGAATGCAGACATTAATATCAACTGCATCTGAATATAAATTAAGGTAACTGGCTAAAGGACTGTAATTGTATAGCACTTTATCTAGTCCAGAGGAACCCAAAGAGCTTTAAGCTACATTCAGTCATTGCCCCATTCACACATTGGTGGTGCCTAATACATTGTGCAAATCACTGGGACAATCTGACAGAAATGAGGCTGCCATCCATTGGTGCCACTGGGCCCTCTGACCACTGCCAGGAGGCAAGGTCATAGAAATTATTTCTATGCAGGACTTGTGTCCTTACACAGGTGTCTTGCTTAAGGACACAATGATTTACACAGATATAGCAGGGGTTTGAACCAGCAACCCACCAGTTACAGGACAGACTCCTAGCACTGTTGTCCACCAAGGTACATGTATGTACATAATTCACCTTTGTTTACAGTGATTTGCACATTCATTCATTTATTTCTTTATAAAGTGGTTTAAAAAAACAGAGGCAACCAAAGTGCTGTGTAAGTCAATAAGAAAGGCTGACATCATCACATTAATTTATAATTTTGTATGCAACCATTTGACTTTTATTTTCATTATGGACACAAATTGAATGCTTTTTTTATTGGAATTTTATGTCACGTACCAATGCCAAGTAATGCATACATGTGATATGTATACATCACTGTTAGTCAATAATTTGTAGAAAACATTAATTTGCACTAAAAACCTAAGACTTTTTAGAATATGGATTTACTGGCTATCCACAATAGAATATTTTCTGATATTTTGTTGAAATTCTACAAATAGCCATTCATAAGCAATGGCAAAGCTTTCCAACTGGAATTAGATCTGCACATTGACTGAGCCATTCTAAAACAAACATATGTTTTCATCCAAGCCATTCTTTAGTTGCTTTCCTCCTGGAAAGTTAACCTCCTCCAATGTCTCAAGTCTTTTACAGTCTCCAACTGAGTTTTATCCAACATTGCTCTATATTTGGTTCCACCCATCTTCTCATTGAAACTGCTTGCATTGAAGCTGCTTGCAGTTTCAATGCCACTGCTACATTAAAAATATTCCACAGTATGCCGACTAGGCCATATGAGAGCCTTAACAAAACAAGCGAGCAAACAAAATGAGAAGAATAACGGAACTAAGACAGGAAATGAACTGATATATGAAAACAATAAAGATTAAAACAGAAAAGCTAAAAATATCCAAAGGATTATGACCAAAAAAAACCCAACTTATATTTCCTGAACCAACTGTAGTTAGGTTCACAAACCTACCCTGCGCAGAGAGGGAGAGAGAGGTGGGAGGAGAGTGAGGAAGGGCGCTCCTCCTCCTCCTCCTCCGTCTCTTCCTACCACTCATCCCGAAAAGCCAAGGTAACGCGGTCCTCACGGCGGACTCCGCTCATCGTTTTTCCTCGCGCATCATGGAAACTGATAGAAAACGACTGTGGTACGTTGTTCAACGCTACTTTCCCTCTTTCCTTCCCTTCTAAGTAGAAATGTCCTTCTTTTAGCCGAATAACTTCTCTACCGTCTTTTTTTTTTTCCAGACACGTTTTCAGTCATTAAAAAAAAAAAAAAAAAAACCTAGCTGGTTGAAACTTAACAGTTCGGAGAGGCAGTCGTGTTTCTTTGGATGGAGAATTTTGAATCGGTGAGTTTGAAGCCCGACTGACCGAGAGCGGTCAACATTCATCCGGAAACAAGAAGATGTTACTCTCCATCTTCTCTGTGTCTCTTTGACTCATTGCACCGGCAGATTCAGAAGCGCAGTTTACAACTATTAACATTCCGGGTGTCAAATTAATGTGGTTTCATTTAATGTTTATTAAATAGTTTGTTTGATCTTAAAATTTAAGCTGCATCTTCTGCTCTTTCTACTTCTTTGAGCTGGAACTCAACAGGTTTTTGATCTACCCCGAAAAGGACCTTCAACAAAGTCAAAGTTTTAGAGATACGTAGAAAGAAATTATTCCAATTTAGTAATTGAATTTGCTTGTCCTTTTGCATTCTTTTATCTGTAAGATGCAGTTAATTATAACCTGAGGAGGTTCTCTCTTATTGCAGCTCCACAGGAAGGAGAAGAGAAAGATAACCTTGAAGTGAAGGCAGATGATTCTTATTGAAGGTGCAATCTGTCTCTGCACTGAAACCCACTGTGCTAATCAAAACTGTGTCTAAGAATGTAGCTCTCATCTAGTTAATGATGAACTTCATTTCTGTCACTCCTTAAATAACTAATTTCATATTAAAATAAATGATTAAAATGTTGTATGTGTTGTTTGTTTTCCTAATTAGCTTGTGATTTTGTTTATATTGTAATATCTCTGTTACTTTAATATCAAAATATCAAAATCACCCCTCGCCCCCATGAAAGTTGAAACATTATTGATTAAGTAAGTGATTCCCACTCCCATCGATTTCTTCCATGTTTTTATCACAGATGGTGAAGACGCTGAAGTCAAGCTGGTTGTGAAGGTGTTTGACCTGTTTCCCCCTGCGCCCCGAGCCGAAACCATCATGGCAGCGGGAGTAGCGGCATGGCTTCCGTTTGCTCGGGCAGCGGCGATCGGCTGGATGCCTGTGGCCAACTTGCCCATGCCGATCGCCCCCACTGAAAAGAACAAGAGGCAGGACGAGCTCATAGTCCTTAATGTCAGTGGACGGCGCTTCCAGACCTGGAGGAACACCTTGGACCGCTATCCGGACACGCTGCTCGGCAGCTCAGAGAAGGAGTTCTTCTACAACGAGGACACCAAAGAGTACTTCTTTGACCGTGACCCTGATGTGTTCCGCAGTGTGCTTAACTTCTACCGCACTGGCAAGCTCCACTATCCACGATATGAGTGCATCTCCTCTTATGATGAGGAGCTAGCTTTCTTTGGCATTGTCCCAGAGATCATCGGGGACTGCTGCTATGAAGAGTACAAGGACAGGAAGAGAGAGAATGCAGAACGCCTCATGGACGACCAGGAGGACAACAAAGATGCCAAGTTGCCCAACATGACATTCAGGGAAACCATGTGGCGTGCATTTGAGAACCCTCACACTTCCACGATGGCTCTGGTCTTCTACTATGTCACTGGTTTCTTCATTGCTGTTTCTGTCATCACCAACGTGGTAGAGACAGTGCCCTGCGGCTCAGTGCCCAACATGAAGGAAGTGCCATGTGGCGAGCGCTACACTGTGGCCTTTTTCTGCATGGACACTGCCTGCGTGATGATCTTCACGGTGGAGTACCTGATGCGTCTGTTCGCTGCGCCCAACCGCTACCGCTTCATGAGATCTGTCATGAGCATCATTGATGTGGTGGCCATCCTACCCTATTACATCGGGCTGGTGATGACTGACAATGAGGACGTGAGCGGGGCTTTCGTGACGCTGCGGGTCTTCCGGGTGTTCCGTATCTTTAAGTTCTCCCGCCACTCGCAGGGCCTGCGCATCCTGGGCTACACGCTGAAGAGCTGTGCCTCGGAGCTGGGGTTCCTGCTCTTCTCCCTCACCATGGCCATAATTATCTTTGCCACTGTCATGTTCTACGCAGAGAAGGGTTCAACCTCCAGCAAATTCACCAGCATCCCAGCCTCCTTTTGGTACACCATCGTTACTATGACAACGCTCGGGTAAGAGCACACATGTCTTTTATCTGGTTGTGATTTGCTGTGTGTGTGTGTGTGGGGGGGTGTGCATGTATGCATGTTCGTGAGACTCGGCAAATGAATCTGGAAATGGATCCATTTCTATTTTAAGCTGTGTGGGTAAATGTTTGATTACAGCTTAACTTGAAACATCTGATTCTGTGGACTTAAAACCTGCAAGCGCTTCTGAAAGCAGGTTCACTCTCTCCGAAGTATCTCTTCTAAACTTTTCACATAATAACTGCAGAGAAATAGCACTTTTTTCTCCATACATCTTTTCTTTTTTTTTTTGTTTCGTGACTACTCTTCTGGGAAGAGCAGCCATCAAGATATTCTCTTTCAGTAATGACTGTGCCGCTGCTCAGTCTTCAAAACATCACTGAGAAAAGGAACATGGAGAAATGTGGAGAAAAAGAGGAAGTTGAAAGCGCCTTACTAAAACAAAACATTAGAGAGGCGATGGAGAAACAGATTATGGCATTACTGCTGTCTCTAACTCCCCCTGTGGTTAGCAGCAATACACTTCCAGAATCAACTGAAACAGTGACTCTGCATGTGGAGAGCACTCCTACTTACTTCAACTACATCCCGCAAATAGACTTACTCTTTGTTGGATGGAGATAAAGTGCCTTGAGGTTAAGGCTATAAATGTGAAGCACATAACTGCGCTCTTTTCAAAATGAATCAAATATTTGCTTTGAGATTATCGACAGTTAGGATTATTGGTACTAACAGATTTTAAAAAGCAGAAATGCTGCCATTTACTAAGTAAATGACTGATCAATATGCAGCATTCAGTTTGTTATTGTATCCTGTTTAAAAACTGTAAATTGTCATTGATTGAGTGCTATAGGAAGACGATTCTGAGCATTTATGATGCATTGATTAGTTTTCATCATAAAATTCTGCAAGCTATTTTTAAAAGGGCATCGACTCAAACCGCATTCATTTAACAATGCACACAAACAAAGTTATGGGATGTAGCACTATTGGGCCTAATGCTTTAAATGACTTTGTGTATGTTTGTTTTTGCGCATGAGTCAGACTGAGAAGCTGATAAATTGCAGCATCCTGCTAAATGTCAGAGTCATTGAGGCCATAAACGGCTCTGAGCTCATTGCCGTGACACACTTGGAACCCTATGACCATGCCCTGCCATTCACAACCTGCACAAATCTCTTGTTGTGGAAATGTTTGTTTCTGGTTTGCCTGTGCACTCCACCAGCAAACAACATCCGTTAAACCGTAGACATTTTCTGCTCTGTTGGATGTTAATTTTCTGGACACGCAGCAGCTCCTAGCCCATACACAGCCACAGTGCTGGCCTCTCCACCTGAGCTGCTGAATCAGTCTCCTGTTGCTTTTAGAGGAGGATCAGCGTCTGTGTTTGTGTGTATTAAGAGAGGGGTAGCTGTTGAGCTTGGTCTCATCAATAAAGCCAGGGCCAGAAGAGGGTGTCAGAGTGACTAATGAGGTGGTCCACTGCATCTGCTGACTAATGTAAACCTTCCTGACATTTTGCTTTCTGCTTACAGTTGACGTCACAAATGCATGGAACCAACACAAACACATTTAGAGAAAATAGGTCTTTGTTTATTTAAGTATGCGGAAACACAAATGTTTCCTTCTTGCATATAGGTTATGTTAGTTTTTCAAAGATCTTGTAAATACTTTTTTTTTACGCCCCTCCTACTTTTTTCGGAATCTGCAAAAAGGTGTCAGTAAAGACTTTTATACTCCTCTAACTAAGATGAAAGTCGGGTCCCTCAAACAGTGTTGGACTGGACTTTCTATTTTGGTTCCTAGACCTCAAACTTGTGTCTAACTACTTTTATTAGAGGTCAGTTCAATTCAGCTGAATTGTTTAGTACCAATTCACAGCTAATGTCATATCAATGTGCTTTATAAGACAAATGGGTTCAGTTGATATATAATTACATAGACTCCCATTTAATTCAAGTTATTCCAAAGCAGCTCAATGATAAAATGTTAGAGTTTGATTTGATTAAAATTGTAATGCCATGCAGACAAATGGAGTTGATTAAATAATTACAACTGGTAAACAGTTATGCTTAATGAAGTAGATCAGATTGTATCTGCATCTTGTTGACTTTGCAACCCTTCTTAAAATTCAGCGATGTGCTGACAGCGGAGAAAACCCACTTCTTCTACACTAGAAAGAAACTCCATACTGAACTGGGATCAGTGTGACTGGTCATTTGTCAGGTCTGGGACAAAGCTATTCCTGAAATTAATACAGAAATAGCTCTATCAGTGGCTCTTTTCAGATACAAACACAACCAAACAGAGATACTCTGAGCCAGGAGCACTTTCTTTGGAAAGAAAGTGCTCCTTTCTTTCCAAAGGCACCAATAACTCCTCTGATTAGCCTCTGTAAAGAGCATACTTTAATTTCATCAACTAAAATGTCTTTACATGGATTGGGGGTTAAAATTGATCCGTCCATACATGCCTGATCTACCTTGGGAGGAAATAAATTGAAGACACAAATTGATAACAAAAGAGAGCTTTAGTAGTGATACAGATTTGGGGAACAAGGGTGACTTTCTAGGCTGTTATTTCTAGATGTGTGTACAGAACAAAAACACTGCAGGATCTTCTGGTCTCCATCTCATCTGAGCAAGACATTAATCAGCAGCTGGAGATAGCTTCTTAAGAATGGACAATAACAAGTTTTATATAAAGTGCTTGATTTAAAGGGCATTTGGACAGCCAGTATTAGGGCTGTAACAGGTTTTATTCAGATAGGGTGGAAATACCTGACATTTCTTATAAATGTTGCTCAGGTGAATGCTACAAGTTGTTAGCCACATCCCCTTTAGTTCTGCAACCATGCATAGGTTCTTGACCTACACACTGTTTGTTATCTCTTCATATCAGCTTCTATGATGTGAAGAACAAAGAAATTCATAATGGCAATATATGTATTTAAGTACTGATTGTAGAATTATGATTTGAAAAGCTAGTGACCATTACCAAAATGGACAAATGACTATACACAAAATTACTTTTTTGTAACCTCTGTTCTTTTGTGGAAACACCATGCAATCGAGAAAATTTAACTTTGTCTTTTTGCTCCATGTGTATAATGTCATATTTACTGGAGTTTTTAATTATTTTATATCTATCTAACCTTACTGAAACACATTCTCAGTACTGGGCTGGCCCGCTTTTTCTATTGAAATTCTAATAATTCATCCTGGCATAGATTCAACAAGGTGTAATTTTGGTCCAGATTGCCACGATGGCAACACATATTTGCTGCAGACTTCTTTGTTGCACAACTATGATGTGAATATCTATCATCTCCCAAAGGTGCTCTGCTACAGTTATTAAAGCTTTATGGCCTCACATTGCTAAAATATTATCCAAGTTGAGACAGGAATCCAAGATATTCATAATACAGTTATAGAATATTTCAGAAAATGGTTTTGTAAAACCATTCAGCTTTTTAATCAGAGACAATATGTATTTTCACTCCAGCAATGACTCAGAGTCATTTGAATGTCTCATGCTTGGAATTACCTCACTCTCTTTCAAAATGGCATTATGCTCATCAGAATGCTAATTGAGTCATGGAAGAGTTAGATACTCCCATAGTATCTTTGTCTTATCTCATTCCTTTACCAACTGCACTTCTTGAGAAACTCATTTCCTCCATGAAGGAAAACGAATTTGCATTATCTAGTTAAAAGACAGAATCCCATGGCTGTTTCTCTAAATCTCTTTAGCTGCATTTATTCTAAAGCTCCCATTTTTTTTTTGGCTGCTTTCAAGTTTGTATTTTATCAAATTATGGAGGTTATGAGAAAGTCTATGCGCTACTGATATTATGAATCTCTGGAGCGTCTGATAAGATCGTCTAATTGTTTAGCCTATTACTTGGTTTTCCCTAATAAGTTGAACTAAGTTTACTAACCTCCAGCAACATATTCTGTCACTGAAATGCTTATGATAATCAAGGGTCATTTATGACCAAATAAGGTTGCCTAATTGACTAGCTGATCGACTTTGGGGAAACTAATAATTTTTTATGTCTTAACCTTTTTCATGTTGGCCATCTGTTTCTGGCAACCCCTGCATCCCCCACCATCACCACCTTTTGTTTTTGTTTGTTTTGTTGTTGTTTTTTACAGTGAAACCAGCAGGGTTGTAAAATAAAACCACTACCTTAATCAATGAAAAAATTGATTATAGGCTATGCAAAAAGCTCCCTCAAGCAAATTTTCATTCAAAAGAACATTTATTCTTAACAACAGTGTTAAATAGTGAAGGATAAAAATTCTTCCTCTTTAAGAGCTATTTGTGTCTGAAACTGGTTTAAAATTTGTTGGGTTTTGTCAGGTAAACGTCTGAATTTTAAATTTCACTCATTGGAAAAAATTTTAATTTTCTACTACTAAATAAGAATAATGTCCAGAAAACTGAAAATAGCCTAGACAAAAAGCCAATCAGCATTTTGATGAGTGACTAAAATCTATTATATTAATTGTGCCTGAGACTGTTTACATTTCTAGCAGGAAAAGTGATATCTGTGGTAAAAAATCCCCATTTTACTTAATTATTTTGATGTCAGACATTTTACATTTTGCAAGTTAGAGAATAGTTTACCTGATACTCAGGGTGACAAGTACAGATTTACACAGCAGGAAAGGTGTGAATGTGTGTCTTCTTACCCGCTCTGTGTGTATTTAATACTCATAACACAAGATAACAAATTTGCACCTTAAGATACCAAGTGGAAACTGCAGAGACATTGCTCCACCTTTCAGATTTGTGAGACACCAGCCTGACCTTTCACTCATCTGGTTTCACAGTTTGCTTTTGGCAGGGGCCTCGATCATTTATGGGAAGCTGATCAAGTTCTGTCCCTTTGTTTTGGCTTTAATGTAATCTTATAATCTGTGCTAAAGAGCATGCCTCTGCCAACAAAACCTGCAATGAGCACTGCTGTTTTACACTGTTGTTTACAGGAGCTCCTCTGTGATGATGATGCACAGAATACTTGTCTAAATCAAACTTCTGAAGATGATGTTTGTTTCATTATTGCCTCAGGGAGCTTTTATGATTGTTAGTTTTAAGATGACTAGAACCATAATCCAGGAAAATACAGCTGAAGTGTGCGTGTGGTAATCCACTGCATACCAAGAGAAATAACTTTTTCCCTTTATTATTCCTTTTGGGTCAGTTAGGATTATAGATTATGGATTTTATTTGCAATTTAAATCGGATCACAAATTTTTGGAAAACATCTTGATTCAGTTGCTCTTCCTCTCCCACACAACAGGTTCACATCTGCTCCCTCTTTCTGAGCGTATACATTACATCAAAACATGACTGTGTACAGAAAGAAAGACTGCAGATAAACTAAAGCTATCATTTCCACAAAAGGACTTCTATCTGTAAATTCAGTTGACAAGATAGGAAAAAGAAGAACAGCGCTTCTCTATTGATGCTGTGAATTTGAAAAACATGTGTTAAGATTAATTTCAGTAACATTTAGTAGCTCTACTTTTGCATTTTATACACATAGCTATATAAACTTTACATTTTGACTAATTTCTTCTTACAGAACTGGAATAATCGAGGCTTTTTTTGTAAGCTGCTTTGCTCACACGCAGCTTTTCAGCTTTAAATCCAGTTTATTTTTTTTTACTAAAACTGAGACCAAGGATTTGACATAAACACTCCAAATAATTGATTTTTTCATCTTTTTAAATAGAATTAGGTGGTCTTATTTCTTGGATCACTGCGCTTATTTAGCTTATTTTCCCTTCCAAAATGTATTGATGGTTATCATGGCCAAATACTTCAATTTAAGTTCCATCAGAAAATAGTACATACATGCAAAAGTTAAGATCATTGTTTCTCAGTTTCATTTGTAATCTGTAATATTTCTTTATGCTGTAATGGCTTCTTCCTCACTGTATGGCCCCTCAGCCCAATGGAGCCTTCCAGCTCCATCCTGCATCTTCTCAAGGTGGTTAACTTTTTTTCTGTAAATGTTAATTTTACTTTTGAAAGTCCAGAGATATTTTTCAGGGTTGAAGCACACATGTTAATGTCCAAATACGTATGTCTTCCTGATTTCCTGGATATTGTTTTATGTTATTTCTCTATGATACCGCATAAGGAAGAAGTGTCTTTGAGGTGTGCCTTTAGATAAATCTGTGTGTCTCAATTTACCTTGTGGTGAATTAACCTCTTCAGTTTGCTATTATTTGATTTATTTTCTTTTGTAGATTTTTAAAATACCTGTGTGTAAAACGTAGAGTAAACAGTGACTATGAAAAGGACAAAAATAAGACTATGCCAAATGTTTTTTCTTACTGGTTTTTGTGGACCAATTAGGCTGCTTCAGTCAGTGAAATCTAGATAAGAGCTGGAGTGTTTGGTTGTGTTGTAGTCATTACTGCAGCTATGCCTGTATGTGATTTAATATGCTTATCAGAAGCCAGCTCCTTTTTGATCACTAAGCCTTGAGGATCAATGTGCGCCTCAGTGTCTCCTTGACAACCACACAAAGCCTCTTGCACACGTTATTGTTGACTCTGGTGCACAGGTTTTATGTGCATATCATATCTGGGTTTAGTATGAATGCTTGTGATGCAACAAACATGACTGTATTTCCTTGTTGAAAAGCTCATTTATATTCATCCAGTCATTAGTTTCCGCCCTCTTTGATGAGTCTTTGCCATTAAATTTATAGAGCATTTACAGTATGTTCGAGGCAGCAGCTTGTGGAAAATAATGACGAATTGAAACGAGCAAGTATAGATTTGTGCAGCAGTGAGAAATGTGAGACAGCTGTTGTTAGGGCTATTAATTAGAATGGGTGATGAGATTATGACTTAATGTGATGTCGCCGACACGTTATCCTGGATTTATGAAAGCAGTTATCTGTTTGTAGCCTTTTCCTTTCAAGGTCAAAATTTGTGGTAACCTGACTCTATGTCCACAGAGTTGTTTGGAGTTTGATAAATGGGGAGGAGATCATTAGTGCAAAATATGCACACGCCACAGGGGTTTGGTGTGGGAATGATTTATAATCCTATTTCTTTGGTACTTCCAAACAACATGTAAGAAATGAGAACATACATTTTATTTGATATGCAGTTCAGCGTTAAAAACCTCTTCCTAGTATATTCAGAGCACTTCAGCATACATATGCTGAATCAAATCAACTCCTTCGCCCCCACAAGTATCTTTTAATTCCTTAATTAAATCAAGATTAATTTAAGAAAAATTTAATTATTCATTAAGAGGAAAAAAGTGATCATTACAGGGTTTTCAAGGGATTTATTCCAGGGGAAGATAAATGGAAATACTTCAGGCGACATTTGTATTCACAACAATGTTAACCTTGCACCATTATATAGAACAAGTTACTATTCTTCACTCCAGAATCACTTCAAGCTGTGATTTTTAGTCAAAAACACACGGAAGTCAAAGCACGTTGATCAACACTAATTTCAGTTTAAATAGCTGTAGGGCAGGCTTCTTTACCTTAAATAATGCTTTCTTTCACATCAAACTAAAGAGCAGGTTTGTGTGTGGTGGAGCTCCTGCAGTAAAAACGGGTACTTATCACAGTAAGAAAATCTAGGCAGTAGGAAGGAAATGACCATTAGTACGCGTCCCACTTCCGATATGAACTTGCAGGTGCTACTCTGTGCATGAGATTGTTCCAATGCTATAATGTTTAAAGTCCATTGTTAAGGAACACTCGGTTCTTTACACTAGAGCCTCAATTACCCATTCACACTCTAACATAATCATAGACCAATACGAAGATTGACAGGAATCTTGGAGCTAAGTGCCTTGCCCAGGGGCAGATCATCATGGAGGCTCAAACTAAACCCACAACTTTCCAAATGGCTAAACAACTACCCACTGAGTGACAGTTGCCCCACCATGCTCACAGTGTTACTGTATTTGTCTCCATGTTTAGGTGTAAATCCACTGCTGCCAGTGCTGATATAATGCATGGGCTTACGAGATCTCAAGTCAATTTGTCTGATGGCCTTAAGGGTCTCAGGGAAAGAGAAATAAACTTGATAAATAAAGAAAAAAAAATCGTGCCTGAATTTGTATGATAAGGTTCATTTGACTGTTGTCTGGGAATATTTTTGGAAACTTGCTGTTCTTGGTATCTGAAAGATATTTCAGTCACCTGACAGCTAGTGTCCGTCTTCTCGTCTCAGTGAGCTAGTTTGAAAAATTTAGTTTATGCATTCATATCTCTCCACACTTACAAACAACTCTTCATAAAGGTTAAAAAAGACAGTAGTTTAATCTCACTTTTAAAAATCCAAGCTTTTAATTTGTGTACTTTTAATAATTATGAAAAAAAAAACACAATATGGAAAGCATTTTCATTTATTTATTTATTTTATGACAAAGTCCCTGGTGCAATATTTATTTGCTCGTCACAACTTCCATAAATTAAATCAAAATGAAGCAGTTTTAATTTATACTTTGCCTTTTTCTTTAACTGGATCAGAGTATCTTGGAATTAGTAATCCATTGCTTTCCATTTCTCATATGAATATCATATGAGACTTTATTTTGGAGTATCTCCTAAAAGTCAAAAAGACAACTGAACATTCTCTTGATGGTCTTCAAGAATTAAGAAATGGCTACAAGGAAATACTTGCCAGTAACCATAGCTTGGGCAAGAAGTAAAAATGTATAAAAAGTTATAACTGTGACAAACAAGGCTAAATGAGAACCTATGAAGGAAAGAGTCACATCCTGGGATCACCAAGTCTTGATAATGACCATTATTGTTTTGGAAGCCTTTTCTATACTATCATCAGAATCATAAACATCTACAGTATGAAAAACAATATAATAATATTATAATAAAAAGAAATACTGTTTGTTTTTTTGTTTTTTTTGGCTTTATGGAGTAAATATAAAAGATTGCATACGTCCATGTTGAGCACCATCTTCTGTTATTAATTGTGGAGCTTTCTTACACCTGGCTCTTCCATAGATGCTGCCGATGTTTGACTTCTGTTGATCTCCCGTCAGTGAGTATACAGCATTCCTGTAAGTGAGCGAACAGAAATCTGAAAAGAAATCCTAAGTACTTGTGTAGAAATGTGCAAAACTGGGTTTCAGACAGGATTGTCCCATTCTGAAGCAGCAGATGGCACGACTAAAGCAGTGACAGTAAGAAATTGGTTTGAGGCAGCGTCTAAATTAATTGGCTCAATAAAACTGGGAAATATTTTGGTTAGAAAATGTAAACAAATTAAATTTAGTTGTAGAATTTTAAGAAGTTTTGCTCTGTAATCACAGAAATAATGATGATTACATTTTTCTATGTTTTATATCGAAATTAGTTTAAAATTCAGAATGCATTTTAATTACAGTCTCTGTTAGCAAGCACTGTGAGCTTATTCTTGTCCCTAATAAATGATTTATTTGGTTATTTTTATTTTTTTACAATGGCAGCAGTAAAAAAAAAAACAACTTTCAAATATTTAAAATGAAAGTTAGAACTAACGCATAAAAACAGCAATCTTTTCTAAATAAATACATAAAAACTGACCTAAAAAACAACAACATTGCAATAGGTTGTGGAGTGTGTATCCGTTTGTGTGTTTGTCTATGAAGTCACAGAAGTCAATATTTAAATCTGATGTTCCCAAAACTCTAAAAAATGATTACTTTCAGCTCTGTTGGATCTTTGCTCAGATGTCACTGCCTGGTCATTGGCATGTATTCTACCTATTTTTCATCCATCCAGATCTGGATGTTTGCCCAATTGTTTTGACTGCCAAGCATTTCAAGCTTGTGTAAAATGCATTTACCTGGCCACCTGTCAACCAAAAGGAGTGGAATGATGTTTGGGTTTGTGGCAGATGAGACTGTGAAAAGTAATCTACCATGAAGGTCTCTCTATACATGTACAATTGTTTTTCATATCTTTTAACACTACTGTGCCATGCATGCAAACATTACAATTAATTTTGCCCTGCTTTATCCTGGTTAACTGGGCTAGAGTTAATGGAGTGATTGGATTAAAAGAAGAAAGAATGCTCTATGTCTTTGAAACTGACCCCACCCCCATTATCCCAAACCTGCCTTTTAGTTTCTGGCAGTTGATTTCCTTCATCTATGATCCCTCCAAGCTGACTACACTTTTGTCGTGTCCATCTCAATTACCAGCAGGCTCTCAGCGAGGAGTCCCATAATGAGCTGGTGATTATCAGTTTCCAGTGTGCAGTGGTATTCTTCAGCTGATGACTCCTCCCCACAGCAAATCCCATGAAAAGATTTATAATTCTTTTCTGTGATATTTATACTTTAGTTTGTGATAGAGATCAGAGCTGAATTAATAGACTTTAGACCAATTTCTAATATCTGGTTTTTACTGCTCATACTGATTCCAGCAAGTTGTGATTTCTCTTTAAGAGCTGTGACAAAAAAAATATATAAGATCCATTAGTAGCATTGAAAATGTTTTTTTTTCTAGTCATTCTGCTACAAGGGCTCATTATTTATGAGTACAAGGAGCAAGGTCAACACCAATTTATGGAAGTGAAAGAGCAGTCACTGTAAAAGTTGTACCATTACTTTAAAATAAAGACAAAATGCTGATGAAGTTGCTATTTTATATTGTTGTTTTGCTCTGAAATAAGCTCTTAGCTTGGTTAGCATTTCTGTAACAACAGTGTGTATTCCCCAGAGAACATAGCTCATTCATGGTCATTAAATTGGTTTAACACAGAATTTCTTCTAAATAAAATACAATTTGTTTATGCAGCCCAGAATATAAACTGGAATGGCTTTTCTTCGTTTAATCACTTGAAGAAATATTCACATTCAGCTGACAGCTGAGGCTGATATATGCTAGCCCTAGACATATATTCATGCTCTGCATGTCAATAATGTATTACAGCAATTAAATTGATTCTCGCTGTCCTAGATCTCCGATTTTAATGACATGGGTGAGATGCTAAAGCAAAGTGAGCTATTCCCAGAAGCATATTTTCCCAATATTGTGAAAAAGTAGAATAAATGCTAACTGTTTCTTTAGTTAACAAAACACTGAATTGTATAAATAAGGGTTGATACACCAGGACAGTTACATCATCACTTAGTAGAGCGTTGTTGTTGTCATTTTACTGGAGTGGCCCTTGATTTAGCTTGCTTTGAGCAAACACCCAAATGTAAACAATCATGGATTAGGCCTTATTGTGTCCACTGGGCAGACATGCTCATTACTGTCTGGATAATAGAGGCTGAAGGGAATGTGAATGATACTTATCTATATATGTAGGCCAAGTTAGAGAAAGAAATTACCCCTTATTTCCCTGTAGAGTGTGTGACAAACCATTTCTGAATGAGACGGAGTAATTTTCTGAGGCTTGCAGATGGGCTTTTGAACAGGTTGACATCATTGTTCCATTTTTATGTGCTCTCACTCACGCACTTGCAGCGAACACATTTGTTCTCACTTGCACGCTCACCGTCTCCCTGTTTGTTTTTTACTGCATGTACTGTAATTTATAAACTGTACTCTGGGCTGATTATCCAGGGTGACAAAAGAAATTGTTCTGCTACACTAAATCTGTGCGGATTAGTGCTTGTCCTGTTAGTTCTCCCCCCCTTTAGTGAACGTGTGCCTTTGTGAAAGTGTGCGTGTGCGTTGGGGGGGGGTGTCTTCATGGAGGATAATCTGACAGGATTTTATGTCGTGACATTTGATTTAGGTCAGTTTAATAAAAAAAAGTGTTCTTTTCATTTAATGGTCAAAATTTTTGCTTGACCTCTGGTGTGCTTTACCATACTTATATGAAAGCATGATGCAGGACATGTCCTTCGCAAAGCTAGAAATCAAGTTTTCTCTTTTATCCAGATGTCTTCGGGGGATTACCCATGCAGAGGGATTAAACCTGCTATGTGCCATCTGAAAACACCAAGCACTGGGAAGAGCATAAAAGTCAAGTAATGGACTAAAACCATTAACAGATTTCAGTAAGCCCTTCAAAGGTTGACTGGTGGTAATATTAATTCAATTTTCAAACTCCCGACTCGTACGCTTCTACCTCCATGCTCAGGGAGTACCAAGGCCATGGTCCACTGCAGCTCAATAAAAGGATTTTCACCGGCTTCACTTCACATGAGACAGTCAGCATAAAGTTTTAATCTTGTTAGGATTGAATTAACGCTGCATAAATAACATGTTCAAACTGTAGAGCTCAGAAGTCCACCTAGTTGTCTCATTTGTGCAAAATAATTTCTGAGATGTGTCCTTAGCTTACTGTGGGGAATGAAAGAGTATTATACTTAATGCAGAAATCAATTAGGTTCTTTGGTGATGGGGGGAGGTCGTCTGCAACTCTAATGTGAAATTCAAAAATAATTCCCTAAAATCCTGTCTGTGGGGTACAACTGAACACATGTAGAGTGAACAAATGACTTCTGTTCTGCTGAAAAACAGTACGCTATACAAAGAGTATGCTATGAAAAACAGATACTGGTCACACGCTTTTCAGGAAATGGGTTCATGACATTCGGTCTCAAGTGGCATGAAAAGGATATACATTTGTAAATGGCTACATGATGCAATCACATGAAATGCAAGTACTGACGTTTCTGAGTCCTAAACTCAGAACTATTTTTAATCCTCTTCTCTTTGTTGAGTTATATTCAGTCATTGTCATATATTATCAGAGCTGCTAAAGATATTGTTTGAAAAATGTGTTTGTGTTAGAACTTAAAACTTATGTTCAGAAACACCATTAGTTTCTACATCTCTACATACTTAAAAGGCTTCAAGTTGGTCATAGGAGTCAAGATGCCACATTAATTTAGGGTAATTTGTGACCAATTTTGTCTTTTCTCAGTGTTGTGTGAGTCCAGATACAAGATATCTTTAAATCTTTCACAGTATTCTGCGTGACAACACAACGTTAATACAGTTCAGGTGGTGTAGTTTTTTTTTTTTTTTTTTAATCTGTGGAGCTTCATGTGCCCACCAGTTGATCAACAAGAAATAGTGCAACCTCAATCAGATCAAATTTATTCTTTCAGATTATTGCATTTTAAGTTCCTTCTTAATTTATTCATGGTTCTTACAACTCTACCCATGCTGCCAGTAAACATGGCTTAATCCAAGTCTGACCTAGAATTTAATAAGATAAACATATATTAAGTTTTGATAAAAGGGTAATATGTTTTAACTTGAAAACTTTATAGATCAATAAATATAAATTTCATGTGTGTACAAAATATAATAGCATGACTACAATATATGATATATAACAGCTATTGTTGATTGCAATAAGAAATGGACAGAACAATTATATACAAATTGTCATAAAAGTTAGATTTTTTTTACATGTCCAGTATATAATGTGGCTAACTGATTTATATGGTGTTCAAATAGTTTTTGCTACAGTGTCAGATACATAGTGAGCTATATGTGGTAACACTAGTTTTCTTTGGCATCAAGTGTTCTTACACCATTGAAACAAAAGACAAATATGCAGTACTGTAACTGGACTATGAAGAAATCACACAGTCTTGCTTTTGAGATGTTGATGTATTACAAGTGTCCATAGTGGTGATACTATCTATATAAGGTCCTGCATTTTACAGCTATTTAAACTCCATTTACTTTGTATTGTAGTGGTATCTGCAACAGACTGGCAACCTGTCCAGGGTGTGCCCCGCCTCTTGCCCGGACAAGGGTGTTAGAAAATAGATGGATGGATGGATGGATGGATGGATGGATGGATGGATGGATGGATGGATGGATGGATGGATGGATGGATGGATGG
>CAEFZY010023359.1:0-11380 GCA_903066815.1 Brachyrhaphis roseni
TGAGGTATCCACAGTTATGGGTTCTTTGTGTTGGCTGAGCAGATGCTGACGTTTACAATTGTAACATGATAAAATTTGATGTTATTACTTTTTAAGACAGTAGTCCCGTTTTTCCACCAGCCATATGATTGCTCAAATTGAAATTCCAAAAATAAAACACTTGCTGCACGGGAACAATTTTGACAAAACGTTTTTCGATAAAAGGTTCAGAGCGTTATGGAAATTTGTTCATTTTGCAAAAAACTGTAATGGAAACTCTATTTTTGCATCGCACAAGTCACATGATCAACAACTGGATGTTGCTACTGGCAGAAACGATGAAGAAGACGACAGGAAGTGGTAGGAGGATCGTGGCGCAGCTTATTTTTTTATTGTGTGAACAAACGTAATAACGTATGATTTTGATTATTTTTCTTATTTAATGGAAACAGCAATTATTTTTTTTAACATTAGCTAAATATTGACAACGTTTTGCTCACATTTGCAATGGAAACTTGGCCCCTTCAAGCTGATAATGAGAAAAAAACTAACACATAATAATCTAAGACGATGATTCAGAAACTCAATGTATCCCATGTTGCTCCTGATGTTGCTGTTGCTCAACAGTGGAATGGTTTTCTTCCATTTTTTTTAAGATCAGGTATTCAACATGTCAAAGTGCCCTTGAGCAAGAAACTGTGTGTGTCTGTCTCCACACGCAACAGAACAAACAAAACAAAAAAGAAATGTATTACTAAGTGTGACAGCCAGATGCGGCATTGCTGCTCAGACACACCGGGTAAATGGCTCGGCTCGTCCTACGTCACAGTGTGACTCATAAAATTGCCGTTTTGTGGAGATGCAAGTCCCTGAAGCACCTGTGGCTCACAGACTCCGCGGGTTGGAGGGGGGAAAAAGAAAGAGAGAGAGGAGCCATGCCTTAAATCTGGGATAACTGCTGTTTTTGCACAAAGCCAGGCACAGGCATGGCTTTAAAGGAGCAGGAAAAGTCAAAGAGAAGGAAAACCACAACAGAAAGAGGAAAACCCCATACAAGCAGCAGGGATTACAGCATCTTGATGTATAGCTGTGTGTGCACTCGCCACCTACATCGAAGCATTATCACCAGTTTGTATGATTTGGGGCTTCATTGTTAAGATGTTTTCATGAATTTTAGTGTGCTGAAAGCAGAGACACGAATCGCTGCCGCAACTTTGTATCTCTTCATTGTCTGTCTGCCAGAAATACTCATGCAATTTTGCTTGATTTTTAAAAATTTTCTTTTAAACACATTGTTTGTGGGTGATTTCCCTTCAGACTTTCGTTTCATCCGCCTCCCGCTCCCAGTCCAGTTTCTCCCTCAACTCCCAAAGCAGGTTGGGGCAGTTCTCCTGTTTAGCTTCATTTCTTGTCTCCGCCCATCCCACCGCCACTTCCTGATCACCTGGGCCGGCTAAGAGATGAGCAGTTTTTGGAGCTCTGCTCCACACGCTGGGGGAGTTTGGAGTTAGAAGTTTTTCCCGAAAGTCAGGGAATGAGATAAAAAACTTCTTTTGCCCGAAGGTCAGTCGGCCAGTCGGGTCACCCACTCACCAAGGCTCTGAGACCGGGACAAAGTCCTGTTTTGTGAGTCATTTACCTCTCGCTGTTCTCCACCTCCCTTCACTGAAGGGTTTAATGTTACACCCGCTGCCAGACTCTTACCTGTCCAGGTGAGCGACAGTGCCGAAAGTGAACTTCCAAAATGAGGTTATGTGAGTACGCTTTCACGTTTTTCAACTCCTCTTAAAGATTAGTGGGTTAAACATGACTTTAATAGTCAGAGCACTTTGTAGCACAAAACATGACAGTGATCTTTTTGTTTTATTTGCATGAAAGTCATTTGCATGTGTGTTAGCACTTTCTGTTTACAAGTGAGCAGAACATGGCAGGTGTAGATTTTCTGTTACCTGTCAGGTGGGTTTTTTTGGGGGTTTTTATTCACATGTTTCTTCACCAGGCTTCACATCTGGCTGCAGCTGCCCATCCAGTCCAGCTGTGGCTCACACTGACTCTAAAGAAGTCAGTCAGAATCAGTCTGGCTGCAAACGCACACAGGAGCTTTAGGGAGAGATTAGTGACCGGAGTGGACTTACAGTAACGTTCCTGTACTGTCGCTTTACATCCCATGTGGCCACACTGGAACAAAAGGCGGCGCATTTTATAACATAGAAAGATTATTTCTCCTTTTGTGAGCTTTATTCAATGAGACCCATAATTATTTATAAATAACAGCAAAAAGTGATTTACTTTTTTTGACTTTTTTTTACCCTATTATTATTATTATTGCATTGACAAAATATGCACAAACTGCATGTAGAGCTTCTTGACAATTGGGGAAAAGATGATTTACTTTCTAGCTGGTGAAGCTAAATGTTTGGGTAATGTTTCAGCAGTGTAAACAGTTAAACAGAAACGCTGCCGTCTTTGTTCCGTCCTTGTTTTGTTGTGCGTGGTTACACAGCAGATGTTTTCCAGAGAGAAGAAAGAGAGAAAAAAATGGAAGACTGACTGGAATTTTTCGGTGTTTTTGGGGCATGTCTGAACACAACAGACTATGTTGCAGTCTGCATGTGTTGCATCTGGCATGTATTTCTTTTAACTCCTGGCTGCCCGATCTCAATTCTCTCTCTGGCTCCATGTTTATGAGCATGAGTCCGAAGTCTAATTAGCTGTTGCTATTTTTGTGTTTTTTGTATTTGTTTTTTTTTTTTTTATGACCTAATGATCTATTTATGAGACGATTCTCGCTGCTGCTCCCTGAATCCAGTCACCTTTTATCGGTAGCGTGACTCACAGAGCGACTGCCTTGTGATGACAAGGGAACTCCGCTGAAAGTTAAAAGAAAAGCGAAGTGACATTAACACCCCGATCGCCTGTGTCGGTTCGCCTGTCATCTTCGGGGTGTGTTCGATCAGCAGATATGATTCCACTTCTTTTCCTGAACCCGAGGAGTGGATGTGTACATAGCAACAAGCCATCTAAGTGTGAACACTCCGAATGCTGATGCAGACACAGATACCTCGCCACCGGCTTGTTTTCCACACTCATCAACGTTACAAAAAAAAGAGCTGACCTCGCACCGTCTTGTGTCATTATTAACTCGGATCACAGGAGAGAAATCTGAGCCCAATCCGGCAGCGGTATTTACATAAAATATACTCCGGGCGAAGATTGGGCCGCGGTTTATGCCGAAGGACGGCGTGTTGAGTCAAGGATTGGCATGACTGCTTCAAAGACAAAAGAGAAAGGGTAGTATTGACAATGTAAACATTTCTTTCCCTCTCTTTTCGGTTAAGGACAAAAGAGAGACATGGACACAATGAGATTTATGGATCATGAAAGCCTCGCCTTTCTTCTGGCTGTTTGAGCACGAGTAGTATAATTGTCAATAAAACATCAGTTGAGGTGCTGTGGTGGCGCAGGGTCAAAGCACGACCCAGGTATTGAGGCCTTAGTCTGCGCGGTGGTAATTGCAGGTTTGATTCCCTGCCTGGCGACATTTGCCGCATGAATTCCCCCTCTCTCATTACCATCTTTTCTGTCGTACTACTTTCAAATAAGGGCCACTAGAGCCAACAGAACCTTAAAAAAAAATCAGCTGCAAATCAAGTTTTAGGGCTTATTCACACCGGCTTTGTATAGTTTGCGTTATTAAAACTTCAGTCCGTTTGCCTAGAAAGTCCGGTTTGTTTGAGGAGACGATCAAAAAAGCAAACTCCAGTCCGCCTAAAAACCTACAGGTCTCGATTTGGTTGAAGTGAACTCGAATGCATATGTGAATGCAAGCAGACCGATGACCGCTCCAAAAGCAGGAAGTAATGGTACCACAGGGCATTCTGGGTAAATACGACCAAAACAAACTAATGCTTGCCGGAAATGACTTGTGGTCTTTTAACAAAGACAAAGGAGAAATCCTACAGCCGCCAAAATCTGACGCTGCTCCATTTTTGTTCACATTCTGCAAAGATGGAAGTTGCGCTTCTTCAGAGATTTTCCTGTCATTTCCTTCAGTGGTTGTCGGTGCAGCGCCGCCACAGGTGTGGAGGATGAGTAGGTTTTTCAAAGGGTGGCGAAGGGCAGTGGGGAAGCAAACCACAGCAGCTGAAAATGTAACAAATGTTGCAACTTTGTTCCCCAATCTAACCGAGTCTACCGGACTACCAGGTGTGGAAAACATCCACAGCTCATCAGAGCTCCCACATCGTCCTCAGCGACAGCACTGGCTCAAACGTCCCGCTGTCAAAGAGTCAACATTTCACTTGTCGGATTAGAACCGAGCCGGAGAAAGCTGATACTCCTCCGGCACGGGCGTGTCGCCTGTATTTATCCGTGAAGAGTGGGTGTATGTAGAGGCAAACGTGTGCGTGTGGACCATCAGATTCATATGTTTGTGGTCTCAAGAGCATCTGTGCATGATCTTTCTTCCAGTAGGGCTGGAAACAGTCATCAGGGTTGTTTCAGAACTGCAGCACGTTATGATTTTCCACTAAACCAACCCGGCGGCACACAGTCGGCGCCGAGTGAACCTAAGGATGGAGTCCAATAATCACTGTCAGCAAGTCAGTTAGTGCGTGTCAATCGACACAATGCGGTTGATATAACGGCAATGTGCATTTATATTAAAGATTCCCCAAGGATATGTCAAAAGTTAAAAAAGAGCTTTGGCCATACAACGTTTTGAATCATCTTCTCCAATTTGAGGTCACCTGAATGACCAAACTTCAATCTTAAAGCATCAGTTTTGAAATGTTTGTAAAATCTCTACTCATTCAGACATGGCTCTTCTGCTGCTGCCCTTTCCTCCTCAGTCTGGCACGGTGGTTCAGCTAATATTTCTGAAGAAAAAACTTGTTATACAGCATGCATTTCATTCAGTCCTGACCTGTGCTCATTTTTTTATTTTTTGCGCTGCTCTGATTTCCCCAGTGCCGCCTTGAGTTTTTATAAGACCCTAAGCGGACATTTTATGTGGGGCCCCCAATTCCAGTTCACATTATTTATTGAATAAATGTCTGTAAAGTAAAAATGGAAGCACATTATTACCCTGACTCACTCATTTGGTGTGGCTGTCGGGTCTGGAGGAAGGGTTAGTAGAAAGTCATTTAGCAATTAAATAGTTTGTATTTGTAATGTTCATGGAATCTGCCTCTTGCCCAGGGACAAACAGCAGAACTGATTCAAACCAAATTATACGGATTTATGACTGGTAACATAATTATTAAAGTTGGGAATGTTTTTCATTACATGACTACTATGGAAAAAAAATATTTTAAATTAATATATTAATAATTTTATTGAGTTGATGTAATTAATACACCATCTAATCATCAGCATCATTTCCATGTTTTTCCCTTTTTGGCCCAATAATAAACAACCCATGGACTCATACTGGCCCATGCCCCCATGATTAAGAACCAATTTGAGTTATGATTTCTTTTTATTTATTTATTTTTTTTGTGTAATAGGATGTGTTGGTAATATTAGCCACTCAACCCTACAGTCCACTGCTTTCCACCTAAGTTGGGGTAAAATCATCCCAGAATCAGAAACCTGATTTAGTATTCTGGACGAGCTGTAAACAAAACAGCTTTGATTTTTGATCATGCCGAGAGTTATGTATTTTTTTATTAATGGACTCGCCCCTCACTCGCATTTCCTGCTGTTAAAATGAATCCTCGGCGAGAAGTGGATGTGTTATCAGCAGATCCGAGAGAACCCCACACCAAAGAGCTGCCACATTCCCTTATTACACAGACAGTTTGGAGAAAACTCTTTTATAGGAGATTATGCTCCGAGAACGGATCAAGCCCCCTTTCATGTTTCCATGTCTGTAAATCTTTTTCTTTCTTTCTTTCTTTCTCTTCTTTGGTCTTAGCTTGTCATTCTATCCTTTTCGGTCTCCGGCTTGTTCTGCGATGAAAGCGCTTTGCTCCGTAGATCAGGCCGCACTCAGCAGGCGCCGCAGCTAGTGATGAATCCACCCTGTTGTGACGCGTTTGGAGAAGGAAAGTTCTACTTTGTTCGACAGTTCACCCTCTTCTCGTTAGCCGTCCCACGTTAGACACGCCGCAGACGGGAATTCTTACGTGTGTCGCAGTCTGCGGGATTCAAACTGATAATGTCAAAAGGAAAGACTGTGTTTGCTATCAAACACCCACTTACGATGCAGCGCCATGGAGTGTTGCAGGCCGAAGCCGGTGTTTGTTGTGCCTTGTAATAGCTTTCTAGCTGGGGCGGTTGTAAGAGCAGCGGAATATTGTTCAACCCAAACAGAATTACAGTGCTCGGATTACAGTGCTGTGGAAAAATATTTGAGCTCTTGTACGTTTTTTTTTATTTGTTTGTTTTTTGCTTCTTCTTTTTTCTTTCTAAATTAAATGTTTCTGATCATTAACCTAATTTTAATAAGACAAATTGTCAAAACAAATTAAAAATCTAAATTTAAAATGATTATTTATTTATTTATTTATTGGGGAAACCACTTAAGTAGAGATTGTGTGACACATGAAGTAAGTTGGAAGATTTCAAAAACCCGGTCTAAAGAACAAGAACCAATAAGAAATGAAGTCATTAACTGTGTTCCCATTGACCATATCACTGTGCAAATCGGAATTACGAAGATAAATTCGCTTAACGGCAATTTCAGGAAAAAATAAATAAATAAATTTGGATTAACGGTTTGGATGAAGTGGTTTTTCGGCAATTAGTGTATTTCGCAAAAATGCAATAACGAGTCATGTGACCAACAACCGGAGGTCACTGCTGCCGAAGAAGACGACAGGAAGTGACTTATCACGTGAACAAACTTATTGATTTTAATCGCTCTTCTTATTTAGTTTTAAACAATGTAATCGGGAAATTATGTTTTTTCAACATTAGTGGAATATTCCCAAAAGTTTTGCACACATGTATTATGTAGACACAGCTAGTGACTTGACTTCTATCAGCTTGCAAATTTTTACAAAGTTGTTACTTAGGGTTATGGAAACACAGCGAGAGTCATTATCTAAAAAAGGAGAAAATATAAAACAGTGAAGATTCTCCAGTGTGATCAGCCAGGTGTCAACCTCGCATACAAGAGGTGACAATAAAAAAATAACTTCCTTGTGTTTTATAATTCTGGGAAAAAAGCGAATCTCAGTTGTCACCAAGAGTAACAGTCATAATCTTTATGTTTACACTTATATCTTTTTTTTTTCCTTTTAAAAATGGATTCATTTGGAAACTACCTCTTGTATGTACTTAGTTTATCTTTGTCGTCAGAAGTAGACAGGGCAAATACTATTTCAGAGCTGCTGTACATTTCTGTTTTGACTCCACCCTTCGCTGTTTGGTGGCATTTTGAACGAGAGCCGGTGTGTCGTCACGCAGCAGCGCAGAGGCGGCAACGGCTCCAGAAACAAAGCGAACGGAGCGCCAACACGGTCGCTCCTGCCAAAGTGGCGTGTGCCTGACTAGGCCCATCTGTTGGTGTCCGTGTGCTCGAAGGAACACACCTGCTCTGGGTATGACGTGCGCGCCGGCAGGCCGGCCCGGCGCATCGACCAAAACACAAACTCGTGCACCAGAAAACAATAACGCGGCATGATTGAGACCGTGTCGTACCCGGCCGTGGATTAGCAGAGATGAGCGATTGTCGAGAGCCACAGACTCGTCTGTGTCGGTCTGTTTCTGTAGCTGCTTCTGAGATGAGTGGTATTGATGTTCCCACATCCAGAGGAGAAATCGCAGTCGTTCGATATCTGTTATCTGGGTAAATCCAAGAAATGATAAAAATAATAATGATAATAAAAAAAAGAGACTGCTGCAGTTCTTTGCGTATGTGAATAGAAAGGAATCCCACTGTGTCTGCAGCTGTCCTACATTAAAATTTATGAAGTATTGAACACATCTAGCTTTTTTCAAGGGTGAAAACAAATGATTTCTAGCAAAGAAATAAGTCCTTTGTGGCTCTATATACTTTTAACTCTCTTGCACTGTTCAAAATTTTGGAAATAACTTCCAGTTCCCAGTTGATCTTTCTTCAGCTGATACCAACTTCAGTTTAAATTTAATATAAGACATAAAAACAGAATTTTAATACTTTTTTAGCCCTGCTGACATGATAGGCCATCAATTATTTAGGTGAAATATAATTGTGACGTAATGATTCAAAGTGACAGCTCAAAAAACTTTGTTCACTAATATTGTGAAACAAAAATATTAGTGAAACTAATATTGAAATTTGAGTTGAATTTCAAACTGACTTCAGAATCTTTTCTTGGTGATTAGTCTTTTGGTAATGAGGCAGGGTAAATATCTTCATCATTGTTGAAATACACAAAGGGACGACCAGCAGAGAAAGCTGAACGGGGATCAAAACCGAGAAACTGCACACTATAGCCTTCCTGTTATCTACTTAAAGTCCTGCTCTCACTTTTGTCGTCTGAATGAACTCTAAAGACGTAACGTAGAAAGTGGGTCGGAACCGGCGGGACGTGTGATAAACGAAAGGAAAAGTGAACGAGACACCAGCGACGTCGTATGGCTTAGAGACAAAAAAAGGACAGGAGGGAGAACTGGAGGATGCAGAGTTTAAGACGCCGAGGTTCTCATCGTGAGTGACGAGGACAGATAGCATCAGGAATGAGTTCATCAGAGGGACAGCTCAGGTTCGATATTTTGGAGATAGAGCCAGGAGAGACCCGACTGAGACGGTTTGGACATGTTCAGAGGAGAGACGATGATTACATCAGTAGGACGGTGAGGTCGGAGCCATCGCGCTGAAGGCCAGGAAGAAGATGCAAAAGGAGGACATGAAGAAAGTGAGCGTGAGGGTAGAGAATGCAGACTGTAGGAACGAAAGGAGAAAAGGTCAATTGACGTGACGACCCACGAAGGGGAAAGCCAGAAGAAAAGAAGAGCGAAAACTCATTTAACTGATCAAAAAACATCCTCGGTGCATCTCTAATATTTCCATCACATTTTACTGCTGAAGTCTAAATGTCTCTTATTGCTTTTGATGAATATATGGATTACATTTTTAATGAGGTAGTTTTTAAATAATGTACACTGTGTTCTTTTCTTCTCCCGTTTCTGTGCTCAGTTTCTTTAGGCTGTAAAATGCCTAAATTCTCCTCCACTTCCTGACGTTACCTCACCTTCCTTCCTATGTTAGCTGCAGGCTAATCACCAGCAGTCATCCTTCACAGTGCATGCTCTCTGGTTTTATCTGTTCTTGGTCAGATCACTAACGTACTCACCCAACCTGACAGCCAAGCCTCGGTTACCTGACTAGATTTGGTTGTTCTTTTCTTTGCAACATTATTCATTTCTTATAGTAAAGTTGCTTTAAAAGCTGCGTTGAAAGTCCATTAAAAGTGTCAACGTTGTATTATTTTGTAAATAATGACGCTTTTATGCAAAGTTGGCACTTTTAATGGTTGCAACTTTGCATCAAAGATATCATTATTTACTGAATGGCACTTCATGACAACAGTCATTCATAAAGACTCCTTTATGTTCATTACATGTGTTATGTGATGTTTATGACAGTGTCATGTCAGTCTTATGCACACCCCGTCAAATAAAGTGTTACGGTATATAATAATACTGTGTATGGATCTTTTTTTTTTGTCTGTTCACCATCACAAAAACCTCAGCTCACACTAATCTGTGTTTCAAATGGATTTTTTGCTGACTCGGCAGAACACTAAATCTTGAACCTTTCATTCCAGTACACAATTTGCAAAACAAGGGAGAGTCAAAGGTGGCATACGGTGCATTCCTCATAAAGCGATTTGCTTTTTGACATTTAGGCATGTGTAGAAGACGTTTTCTAGACGGTTCACAGATGCATACTTGGCAAGACAACAAACAGGATCACAGTCACTTTATGCTGCATTCACACCAGCTCTGTTTAGTCCACTTTGATCGAACTCTAGTCTGTCCACCTAGAAAGTTTGTGCTCGTTTTGGGACGTGTGAAGGTGCAATCGCACTCTGGTCCGTCAACAAACCTCGGTCTTAGTTCAGCTGAAGCAAACTCTGGCGTGGGTTGAATGCATATGTGGATGCAAGTGAACAGGAGATCGCTCCAAAAGCAGGAAGTGGACAATAGAGCAAGGCATTATGGGTAAATACAACCAAAACAAATATAAGAGTCTTAACGCTAATGGGAGAAATGGGTCATGGTCTTTTACCGAAGACAAAAGAGAGATCCTACAATAAAGCTAGCACTGCTTCACTTCTGTTTACAGTTTACACAGAAGGAAGTTGCACTCGTGTCTTCTTCTGAGGTTCTCATGTCATTTCCTTCAGTGGTTTTCGCTGCAGCGCCACCACAGGCGAGGAGGTGAACAGGTTTTTAAATTAGTTTGGATCGCTTGGCAGAGCGTAGCGTGAACAAAAACCGCACCAGAATGTAACAAATGTTGCAATTTTGGTTCCCAGTCCAAACGAATAGTAAACTATTGCAACTCTCCACTTCCAGGACTAACACCACAACCAACTACTTCTACATTGTTGTATTTACATTGTTTTCCTCTTCCTCATAGATCTCTTCTGCTGACAACCTGTTCGACTCGTCCATCTTAACATCCCAAGTCCCACCTTTTCAAATGAGACTCTAGCCTGACGTCGCCGCAGCGATGGCGGAGGCCTCCCCTTTGGACGTCTCCCCGACAGACTCGGATATGTTTTCCCCGACCCTTGAGCTGTGCGCCTCCTGCGGCCACAGTCACAAGCTGGAGGAGAACCACGAGTACATCTACCAGGACGACGTGGACGACGACCTCATCTGCCACATCTGTCTGTCGCCACTCATCATGCCGCTGGACACGCCCTGCGGTCACACCTACTGCAAGGAGTGCCTCACCAGCTTCCTGCTGGAGAGTGACTTCTGTCCCGTGTGCCGCACGCCCCTCATGCTGCAGAGCTGCAGGAAGCCCAGCCTGCTGGTGCATAAGCTGCTGGATAAGCTGACCGTGGCATGCCCTTTCGCTGAGTTTTGCACGGAGACCCTGCCTCGTGGTGAGATGGAAGACCACATCAAGGGCAGGTAGGCTCCAAAAAACATGTGATCAGATACTTTAACCCTTTTCGGTTCTTTAAATCCACTAACTATCAATTGAAAGTGGCTTGAAACATACCTGGACTGTTATCTTGATTCTTTTATACATGTTTGAGAAATCCCTTAAGAGTTTTTGCAACTATTCAACTGTGAAAAATGCCTCGTTGGACCTCATCAGAGCTGCACTTTCCACGTTTTTGAGCTTTTGCCTCACAGAGCAGCCCTCCATCACTCGGCTCCTGCAGACTAGCCAGCAGCAATTAGCAAACACCTCTGCAAACCACATCTGCTGAGCTCATTATATATATAT
>CAEFZY010023360.1:0-35612 GCA_903066815.1 Brachyrhaphis roseni
ACCATTAAATCCACACTTTACTGCTACCTGGGTCTCCAGCGTTTTGCCTCACCTCCACCACACCGCCATTCTTGACACTGTGTGTCCATCAGCTGACACACAAACAACTGTCTTTAGTATAGCTTCCATACAGAATGTATATTATCCGTTTTTATTTTCTTAGGAACACACAAAGGATTTTGCCCGACCTTTACCACTGTGACAATTAATGACAAAATACACAAACTGTGTACTTAACGGTTATATGCCAGACCTACCAGGATCTAAATAAAAATCTAGTGACTACAAAAATAAATCGTCTCAACAGCTTTTGAAACATCCCTGTTTCAAAAATGAAACTGAAATAACATATCCAACAAACAGACTCCACTAGTTTTAACTCAGCATTAAGTTAGAAGTTTCAATGATTTACATTTCATGATCGAATTGTATATGATCAGGAGGGATTGGTGCAAAGTCAATGCTTGACCCAATCAGCATGACTTCCATAGATTTATGTATAAATAATAAACTGAACTGTACTGAGTTGTGGTGTAACTAGAATCTGTGCAAATATGAATCTTTCTGTGTGATTGAACTAAGCTAACTATATATTTCCGAGTATAAACTGATTCTGCTTGCTTTTTTTAAGGGTCTGGAGATAACATTTTTTGTGAGATGGTTCTCTGCGAATAGACTGAAATCAAATTAAATTACAAATACATTTAGATAAGCATCCCAAGACCTTTGGACCATTTCATGCTCAAAACTTCTTTCTGCTCGATTAAGACTGAAAATCATTATTTAAGGTCGACTTGTCATGATTTGAATATGCTGGGTTTAACTGTATTTTACTTTCATGGATTTAGTCATTCATGTGTTTTATGATTTAGTCTTTCTAGTTTCTGGTTCCATTTTCTTCCTTTGTTCTGTTTGTCGAATTAGCATGTTATCTTCACTGATTAATGTGTATTTCATATTGACAGATCATGCAGCTGCTACTATCTGAAGCACAGTGTAAGAATCTTTTCCTTGTGGATTTCCTTGGAGACTCTTTACATTACAGAGCAATAAGCAGTGAGAGTAACCTCCCCCTGTTTTCAGATAAAGCGTGGGTTGATCAAATTATAACATGACCAAAGATATTCTACAATCCTTGAAAGTCCTCTGACACTTAATAATGTTTACACTGAACCACGTCACGATGAGAAATATACCTGCCCCCGCACTTTATCAATAACATGCATTGCCTATGAGGGCAATGCGTTGTGCTTTTGTCGAACGCACGCTCCAGAGGACAAGAGTCATTTATCCTGGAACCAAAGCAAGCTGAACTCCCCGTTTTTGTCTTCCAGAGGTGCAACCTTCTCCCTGGTCTCAGTCAATGAGAATTTGATCAAATGCACAACGCCTCTGCCACCATGATCAATCTGTGTCATCTTTTTTCCCCTCACAGTTCCTATTTGCCGCCCACTAGCATCCTGGCATCCCTGTGAGGCTAGCCAGCTGACAGCAACATAAGTCACATAGCTGTATTAAAAACACATTAGACCAGCGGAAGAAATTAGGCTTAGGTTTATCTGACAGGAAATACTTCCTCTAGAAGGAACTGAGAGTGGGCATCTTCATGCATCACCATTGCCACTCTGACAATGTTGTGACTTATGGACTCTCTGAATGCACTGCCAAGCACTTTCTGAGAGTCTATTCAATATGAATGTATTGGAGTTATGAGATCTCAAAGAATTACTGCAATGTTTTCTCCCTCTGTGGAAATAGTAGAGATACCTTTGGACAAGGAATGGAAGAGGCAGATGTGGGCACAGTGGCTAGTTTTTTAACAGCCTGTACACACATTTCTATACCCATATACCAAGGGCCCCTAACTGAGCCTCTTTTAGGCAAATTCATATTTCCTCTTGGAAATCTAATGATAATAAATATGCAAACTTTCTCCAAAACACAAAAATATGGATTGAACATGCACTATGTCTAAAAAGAGATATGAATACAACCCAGAGACACCTAATAGAATACAAAACACTAAAACAATATAAAGTAAGACAACATAATTTAACCTGTTCTTATTTGGATGCAAACCAACATTTTTAACTTTACTGCTAATGACTGTTTAATGTTTAATGATCCAGTGATTCTGTGTTTAGCTGTCTTTCTTTCCTGGGGCCCCTGAGGTAGAGCTATCAAACTCCAATTTACAACAAATGTCATCATAATGAAGCTAAAAAGACAGAGTTAATTTATTTACAGAAATTGTCAATTAGTTAAGAAGCAATGCATTTAAGTTTAGCTTGTCATGTCTATTGGTAAGATAAAATGTTGCAACCATTAGACTCCACAGAGCTGCTTTTGCCCTCAATGCAGCTAAATAATGTTCACTTAGAGCCTCAAATATTACACAATCTTAGGTTTTGATAAAAAAAAAAAAATCTGATAAAATAAGAAGAAACATTTTTTTCCTTAAGGTTTTCAAAGGAAGAGGAAAAAAGGATAATTTTTTTCCGTACGGTTGATATTTGTGGAATATTATTTTTAAAAAAGTATTTCAATCTTCAATCTAATGTAATAAACTAGTTTGCTAGTACATTTTGTGTCAATGCAATTTTTCCATGAAAAACTGTTAACATTTGCATTTGTTACTATTAGAGCTGTATTTAAAAATCTTAGCTGAGCCTTTGTGGATGTTTCAAAGAGTCGTTGTGGTAACAGCTTGTTCAGGGTAAACAATTTGTGTTATGTTGACAAGTTAATGCACTCGGCTAAAAAATGGCTGTTACCGTAAATTATCAAATTAATTTGGCTCTGTTGTATCGTGATAAGACTTTAGTTGGACCGATTTGATGGTCCTGTTTATCTTGTAAAGTGTCTTGAAATGACATTCCTTGTGTATTGTTGCTATCTAAATAAAATAAGCTGAATTAATTTTGTCTGAAATAATGGTAAGTAAACAAATATAGACAGATTGAATTTTCACCGGTGTTCCTCACCATTTGTCCCAGCCTTGTTAGGTTTAGCCATAAAAGTAAAAGACAGAAGGTTTGAAATCTATAGCAACTGGGAAAAGACATGATACGTCATCACCTGCCTGATATGGTCTTTGACTGCAAATAGACTGTATTTTAAAAGCTAGTATTGTCTTACATTCAAGAAGAGACCTTTTTTCTTCTGGCAGTGTATCAGACAAAACATATATAAAGATTTTTATGAGTCAGTTGCTCAGGAAATGCTGAAGCCTCAATAAAAAGTTAAACACTCACAACATAACAGTTCACACAGGATTTAAAATGATCTGGCGACCAGAAACTGAGGATAAATACATCTGCGTCCCTGCATCCCACTAGCAATTCAAGGTCCCAATTTAGGAGAAACAGGCACCAGAAAAAGCCAAGAGGAAGAGAAATAAGCCGAACGGGAAACAGGGCACATGTCGGGTGATCAGAGTGAAGCTCCTCTTGAGCTGTAATTTAATTTCATGTGGCTCATGGTGCACTGCAGTGCAGGGGGAAGGTCATAATGGCAGCCATATACCATCCATTATTGCAGTGCTGGAGTGCAGTATGATGTGTTCAGGGTGGATGAGCACATCTAACCTGCACTTGGCTGCAGTAAATTTCTAGCAATGTTGTTCATTAGTCACACAACACAGGATATATGGTGATGTTTAGGTTGGCTTTAGGTTGAAGACAGATAGCCACTGTGGTGTTTTCATGTCAGTCGAACATGAAGATTGTTGTTAAGCTGTTTGCATGAACCTTGGATTACATAAGTGCATATTCTTATATCACTAAATAAAATATCACATCCATTTAGAGCAGCGTTTCTCAAACTTTTTCAGGCCCATTTAACAAACACTCATGGACCACCTTACTTGAAATTGCCCATGCAGGAATGCAACATCTTAATATATACAAACTGAAATTAAATATTAGTCTCCTAACTCATTGTCTTCGTTCCGTCTAAGGTTGGCCAGAATAAAACCATGAACAAATAAATAACGATTATGGATGCTAAACTTTTCAATGATAGAAAGCACATGGTTATTGAAAAAGTTCTTTACTACAAGTGCTGTGTTCTTTTAAGCTCTATTTGTAATTTGGAAGCATAATAAAAGAAATATATACTTGAGTTGTGTTCGCAAAAACATTTTCTTTCAGGCAGTAGAAACATAAATAATTCTATTTTAGGTGTTAAGATGCAGTTAGTCAGTCTGGGCCACAGCGCTGTTCTCCGCTTAGTCGCCATCAAATCACATTCAGCACAGCCGCAGACCTAGCTTTGTATCTTAATAGTGTTCAAAAACAAAAGCTATGTTGGTGTTAAAAAAAGAATAAAAATGGCTTAAGCAATTACCTATGAAATGGGAAACAGTCTTAGTACCATCACCTATGTTTCGTTGTTCCAGTATGTTTAGCAGGAGCAAATATCTGGGTATAAAAACCCAAGTGAGATTAGATGACATTTAAAAAGTGAAAGAAACAAAGTGAGGATTAGGCAGTCGAGCATAATGCTGGAAGTTAAAGAGTGATGGTGTTACATCACTCTTCAGTAACTAGGACATCAGTACAGCGGTGGGTTTCCTTGGAATGTATATGAATGTATAAGAGCAACTCCTTTGGGAGATATCTGCCATCTGACGTTTTATATTCAACATACAAGTTTTTAATAGATCTGAGTGCAAAAACAATAAGTGCCACCTCACGTTGAGCAGCTGTTTAGCTTTTTACATGGGTGTGCAGCTCCGTCAGTAGTCTCCTCTCGTGCTTTTCTCCTTCCAGCTGAACCTGAAGCTGCAGTTAAGCAAGCGGTTCACAGCCAGCCTCAGGCCTGCTAGCCGGACCATGCAAATTTTATCCTCTACCTAGCAGCTTCCAAGATACACACACATCCAGAGAAAATCTTCTATTTTGCAAAAGTATAAATTTTTACATTTCTAGGCTGAGACTTGGTCAGTGTAGCACTGAGGCTCTCTAGCTAACGTCAGAGCAGAGGTCACAGTTTGATTGATACCACCACACGGCCCTGCCTCCTGAAAACCAATCAAGAGCCAGTAAACTCTTTGTTGTGGGCGAGTAGGAGGGGGAACCTTTTGAATTCAACAGGTTGAATGTTGACATGTGTTTTGCTCCTGCCATCTGCAAATAGGCTGTACCTTTTCAGCACAGCAAGATGGAAACTTCTCATTGACTTTAAAGGAAAAAAAATGCGATACAAAACATTTTAAACTGTGGCTCATGTGCTAAACTTCTGACATCAAGAAAATATTGTTTTAAAACAAAAGGGTTTTTTAAAGTGCTTGGGCTATTTCTGGAAACGGTAGAAACCTGAATGGAATTACAAAAACGTGCAAAATGTAAATTTTGTATGATACGTCCTGTTTAATGTAATAAAAATAATTTGAAACAGAACAATTTTGGCAGCATCCCATCCCAAGTATTCACTTAAATTGTGTTTTATTCATTAACCCTTTCCTGCCGGTCAAACTGGAATTTCTTGGTCTGAGTCAGTAATCTTAAACTTTCGTTTGTTTTTCAAACAATAAAAAAGAGGCCGACAGCGAAGGAGGTCAGTAAACTGACAGTCTGTAGGCTGCAATGGTGCTAATAAATATCAGTGGATCAGCAGTGGCATTTTAAATTCAGATAAAACGGTGGATAATGACATTTCTTACAAGTGAGGCAAATAGTTGATAGAAAACTGCTGCAGCTGCCTGAAGGGAATGGAGAAATAAAGATTAACAAACAGTGATAGTACAAGCAATAAACATAAAAGAACATTTTAATCTAAGAAGACTAAATCTAAATTCATAAATAAAGGATAAACTCATCAGGCAAAATTTTAAGAAAGTAAATAAACAGCAAAGAAATAGCTAAAACATGATTCTGAACAACATGAAAAACTACAACACTGCAGCATCACGTCCCAACAAGTACTGTTACGTTTGGTTGTACCACAAATAAATTATGCCTGTTTGAGAAACTTTTGTCTGAGCAGAGACAATAACACTGTTCAATGAGCATTTACTAAAGCCTAAATTCTGAGTAACCTTCAGTGATAATTATTCTTAAACTACAGGGAATAAAAAGTGCTTCCGCAGGTCGACTGACTGAGGATTGTGGCAAAGACAACGGGACAGAATACAGATTTCTTGTGTCTATTAGGAAGTATTGACTTTGTCTCTTTTAGTGCTGTAAGGTGTGATTGCAAATGACATATTCCTTCACAAGCTTTATCCTGAGATGCCAAGCTCAATTCTGCTGCTTGTTATTAATTCTGGCCAACAAAAGGCTAATGAGGGTGTGACAGACAAGCAAAACAAACAGACCATGTAATTAAGAGACTATTTAATCCAGCCTCAGCCTGGCATGTTCATAAAATGGACAACCCCCACCTTTTTCATCATTCTCTAAACACTTTGCATAAACTCACTGTTTGTTGGCCCACATGCAAACACCTGGTGTCTCTTTTAAGGAACTGCTTCTTTATGATACATAAAATGTTCAAACCATATTGTAAATTTTAATTTTTGAACAATTCGGCTCCTATGGTAATATAGGTTATGGCCTCAGATACAGTCAGAGACTATGTTAGAAAATGCAAATTGCCAGGAAATCCCTCAAACACAGAGGCTGATATTCTATACAAGCCCTGTTTTCTGCAGTGTGTGTACAGCAGGTGATTATGTCCCACTGCTGCAGCTCTCCTCCTCCGCACTGAGTATTTAAAAGAACAGAAGGAGAAACTCTAATTACTTGCATTCCCCCACCTGGCAAAGTGAACACAGTGGTTTTATGAAAAGACACCAGTAATTCATGCTGATCTGACAATATTTATTCACATTTTTATCTACAGAAAATTAGATTAAAGTCCTGAGCATTACTTAATTACGTACATCTAACTTTTACCCTCATCCTGATGACGAACATTTCCATCTTTACTGATCAGTGCTGTGGCTTGTACTCTACATGTTCAGATAGTCCTGCTGGTATTTTAACAGATTGCAATTGATTGATTTTCCTGCCAGTAAATGTAGCAATGGCGGGCTCCAACGCAGCAGATGATAAATGAGTTTCAGAGTTATCAGGTAGATGAATCGATGTGTGGATCAATGGCAAAATGCAACAAGGTCATTCTTGCCGAAGATAAAGCGTTTAGTATGCAGATTCATTCATAAGATCCTTGATGTGAGGCCCAACTTTTCACTTTCAACTTTTAAGGTTTTACCTTTACTAGTTATTGCTTTTAGCTTGTGTCCTTTCTTCATTGTGTATTTTTATAATAAACTTCCCAGTCAGAACAATTTAAAATCTTGATTGGAGCCCCAGTTTCAAAAAGATAATAGCCAAAGCTGTGATTCTCAAGCAGATCTGCTGTTAGAGAGAACAAACAGGGATGGAAACGGTCGCTGTGTTTTTGTGTAACATGCTGGTACAGAATTGCACAGAAGTGTCCCTGTTAAAAAATGGGGCCAGAGATCACACTCATCTCTGCTGAGCACAGATGATGGTAAATTAGCAAATCTAATGTTATGAGGCTTTTGCCACGACTAGGTCACTCCGGTCATCAAAGGATTGTCAAACAGCAGAGACTGCAAAACGCTCAATACAATCCATACAGTGTGTTGGGGATGAATACAGTATTTCTGGTATGTCGGGGGTATCAAACCCGTTTTCGTTTTGTGCCAAATCAAGATCACGAAGGCTCTTAAAGGGCCGGTTGTGCCAGGATATAGTGATAAAACTTGCTCACAAACTGTTAAAACATCGACAAATTCTTAAAATTAAACAATATTAGTGAACATCTTTTCCCTCCAGGGTTTTATAATACTTTTTGTGATTTTTTACAATAAAAATCAAAGTGTTTGTGGTACTAATTTTAAAATGTATGTGGTTATTTATGATGGTAAATGCAACCTTTTATTACTTGCTGTATAGACTATAATCTGACATCAGTTAAAGCTGAGCCAGCTGTTCAGCACAAGTAAAATAGTTTCTGACAATTTTGAGACAAATCTGCAATAAACTCCCAATCATGTATTAGTACAAAAAAGTACAGGGATTTGTTGATTTTACATACATTTCCACAATAATTCTCAAGAAACTGGAGGGACTGATTGACATAACAGGGCAGTAAATGGATAAAAGCCCCACTGATTTGAAGGATATTTTAATATTTTAGCACATTTAGTGTGAATCTAGAGGGCCACATAAAAAGCTATGGCGGCCGAATTCGGCCCATGGGCCTTGAGTTTGACACACATGCGGTATGTTATGAGTTGGTACATTTCACTTTGGGAGGCTTACATCCATAAATGTATGGATTATCCTGGTCTTCGGAGAGCATCTCCAACCCTAGCACCTCCTGTATCTTCCTGCAGTCACTCTGTTTTTACCTCTGACAGAATATGCCAACAGATTTTCTTTCTGAATATGTTCTTGTTAGCTTTAATATGATATCCTCGCTTGTAAGTTGCTTTGAATAAAAGTGTTAACTGAAGCAAAAAATGAGCGATTGTAAGTTCAAAAAGCAAAAAATCAAGTCGTGCTGTGAAACATAATTTATTTAGGATTTCTGCAGCAGATTGAACCCAAAGCAAGAAAGCATATTTTAGAGTGTCGGGTTCTGATGAGATCAAGCAACTCCTAAAAACTTTAAGAACATTGTATAATTACATAAAGGAAACGGCAATTTTCTTCAGAAAGCTGCAGTGGGAAACCTTTTTTCATGTCATACGAGTCGTGATCAACAAACGAATGTTACAGCTGGCGGAAAAGATAAAGAAGATGACAGGAAGTGGTAGGAGGATGTTTTTTAATGACTTATTTTATGAAGAAACTTATTCACTTGCTATTTTAATTGTGGTTTTCCCGTTTTATTGGAAACACTGCAATAGCTAAGTTGTGTTTAGGCAGAATAGCTGCAAAATTTTGTGCACATTTGTGATGGAAATGCATCTAGGTGGGGGGAATTACATTCTTAATAGCATTTCTAAACCATCTCCATTGACTGGGGTAGATGCAAACCAACCTTGCTCCGGATCCTTAACACCTCGGTCAAGCTTGGCAGAGATTTATTTTTGCACCTTACTCGCACTGAGAAATGGATGGCTCTTTTGTGCTGTCAGTTTATGCAGCATCAGAATTTACACCAGAATTCAACAGAGAAACTTGAATGCAATTTGAATAATGCAAACAGTTTTGTTATGGCGGATTTCAGAGTAATTAGCAATTCACATGCTATACGTAAACGTGAGTGGGCTTTCCAGTGGATAGATTCATAATCACTCTGAGGAAATCTGTGAAATCTAAGAATTAAAAGACTGTGAATCAAGTTGTGGTTGTTGACTGATGCTACATGTTAGAGGAGGTCTGTAAAGACACCTTCGGATCCAGTTCTGATTGTATCCTCATATCTATTACAGCATTTCTATTTTTGTTTCTTTATTATAATCCATGTTGTTTGACAGGTTTTCATCAAATAACACATTTGAATTATTTATGGCTAAACATGTCTTCAACTTGGTGTTCATGCTGTCATATCATCACCTCCTGCAACAATGTTGTTTTATTAAATCTTGGGAGTGATGTGATAATATCTTCCTTGTCGAGCCAACAGGGGATTCTACATCAGTGAGACTGAAAGTAATGTCAGTATTCAGGACAGCAGTTTGGTTAGATGACGATTCTTACATTAAACACAATGTCCTGCTTTGTAGAGTTTTAAATGCAAAGCAAGGTAAAACTGAGGGAGATCCCATGAGAGAAATGCAGCGCAGCTTGAACTCCTCCTGTTGAAACAAAGGACATGAGCCTTACAGAGTCATTGGCTTATCTGGGAAATCTGCTTTATCTCTTAACTAGGGAGTCAGAAATGATCTGTGTTCAGGTCGACACAACCAAACTCAAGACAGAAACTTTCACACTGAGAAGGTTTCTCAGCAAACAGGTGGCGAAGTTGGCTTGTGCAGCAATCTAAGTTGAGATTTGCAGCAATTTCATCTTACATGGTTAAGATATTTAGATTACGCTATACCTTATTTTGATGTTTTAAACTACAAAAATGTTTGAGGCATAAATTAACCTTTTTTATTTTAACTACAACCAATGACTGTAATGATACTCTTGTAACATATACTATAGGGTATCTGTAACAAAGTAAAATGTCACTGATGAATTTGTAGATATCATTTGAAAGACAAATGAATTTTTGACTCAGCTTTTTCATTTAGGAAACTCTTTACAACTGATGGATGACTCGGCATAAATCCCCAAATTCTGCGTCAAAGCCAAACATTCGCTTTCTATATTTTAACCTTCAGCAGCTCTATGTGGCAGTAACAGCCCTCTAGAGTTTACAACGCAGTTTTATTGATGCTTCTACAAAGTAATTTAAAAGTCATTGCAAAAATATTTGCACACATTGAACCTTGTAATATTTCAACCATGTATTTTAATGTGTTATTGCTAATTGTATGTGATAGAGTAACACAAAGTACCACATAATAGCTGTGATACTTTTGTGGCATTTATACAGTTACAGCTGAATGTGTGTCAAGTAGTTTAATATTCATTCATTCACTTTTTATGACTTCCTTAAATCGTCAACTAATACATGTCCTGTTATCAAATTCTCTTATCTGAGGTGTTGATTTCAGTAGCTCGACTAGAGTCTGTATTGATCACCAGTCTGATCAATACAGTGCAACTTTAGCTGGATGGCTGTTTGTTGGTAGATTTGCATTTGTGAAATACTATTTCCACTTACAGATGATGGATTAAACATTTATTCCATGAGATTCAAAAGCTTTGGACATGATTTTTAAACAAATGTTCTCCAACAAATCTCAAAGAACAACTGGGTTGTCCTGTGATTAGATCACACACAGGTGGAATTGACTGTCTTCTGAAGCCTTTGGGTGTCTGAGTATAAAGAGGTATAAATACATATTGTGTTTTTTTATTTATCATTTATATTCACTTCAAAGTCATCTACACTTTGTGTTGGTCTTTCATATAAGACTTTAATAACAAGCTCTACATTGATGGTAATAAAATCTATAAAGTTTAGATAGACTGTGAGCTTTGCAAGGCTTCGTATTTCAACAGGCAAAGTAAAGGAAATCCCAAAATAAGCTACACTTTGAGCTTTCTTGCATCGGTGAAGGAAATGTCTCCTAATTATTGTAAGTGAGGAAAAAGGAATTAGATAAAGGAGAATCAATCTCTTTTCAATTGTACAGGGACTCTTTTTAAAGCTGCAGACTGTGGCTGCAGTATTAATTAGGTTGTTTGTTTAACTCTGTTTATCTTAATAAAATGTGTTCAAAAGTTCAGAGATCTTATTGAATAGCATGGAGATGCAAAAGACCAACAACAAAGAAGAAATTCTGTCTGAAAATGTTCTTTAACACCACATATAGACAGTTATTTACAGTGAAAACTATTAAACCTTCTAATGAACAGCAACATCTGTTTTTATTAATACATAAATAAACAAAGGAATGTGAACAATAATATTTCAGCTACAGAGATTTTTGTTATGGCTAGTTAAATATAAATAGCATAAAATAAGATCAGAGTAAGAAGAGGCACTAAAACAGAAGCTATGCAACATAATTTGATGGCTCTATCTTATTAAAAGTCTTAGTTCATTTTGGGGTTAATATTTTTTTCAGGAATACAAAAACTAGATGCTGCTTCTCTGTATTTGGTTTTGATTCTGTTGATTTGATGATACATGTACAGAAAAAAAAATAAGAATGAGAAGCTGAATTTGTCAGGAGTAAATACATCATAAAGAGGTAATAACATAAAAAGTTAGAAGAAGGTAAACATGATCATTTTTTTATTTGACAGTACCAGTTTTAACTAACTTTTCTCTGAGTGTGAAAAGTGTTTTTCATGCATACGTCCCACTTTTTCTGTCTTTTATTTAAAACCAAAATATTTACACAACCGGCTTCCTAAAACCCAACTGAGAGCATGCTAAATTATTTCTAAGATGTATTTAATTTATGCCAAATCTTTCAGAGTTGCAGAGACTACAGTGTGTTCTAGTCTCCTAAAAAGTAAGAACTTGAGATCTGAAAACTGAAAGAAAAATATGTGTCTGTAGTCGAGCAACAGTTGAGAATGTTGATTAAGTATCACAAAGTGAAGAAAAGATTGTGCAATAAGTTTGCAACCTGGAATAAAAAATAAAATAAAAAAGTAGCTCGACAGTGATGGAGCGACGTCTACCTTGCAAAATCTTTTACTAAGTTCACTGAAAAAACAACTACCGTGTTCAAAACTCGCACTTTTGTGTCCTAGATTTTAAAATGTAACTAAGTACTTCCAAAGAGCTTGAGTTCAAAGTGAATACTGACTGAACAGCCCTCACAAGTTATTTATATCTGCTGCACCAGGGTTCAAAAAGGCGGTTCAGTCTTCTCTTACATGAAAGGATAAAAGAAATTAGTATTCAGTAGGAAGAACTTTGGTTTATCCTTGCGCAGGGGCCTTAGTGTGCGCTAGAATCTTAATGTTGTAATCGTTTTCAGTGTATGCTAATGCCCTTGTTCATCTATTGCACCCTTAAGCACCTCAACTTAGCCATACCAGCAAATTACATGTAAGCATTTTATCTAGAACTGCAGAAAATGAGGTCATACCAGTCTGATTATGGAAATTATTTTTCATTTTTTCCTGTTTTTAATGAATTGGTATTTACAAATATGATATTTAAGCGAATAAAGTAAAAAAAAAGGAGAAAGGATTTGGTTTTGAAATAAATAATCCTTCCTCATTTAAACTAGTCAACACACAAAACATCCCTTCATTACACCCACAAATATCAGCTCCACACTTCTACACCTCAACCAGCACATTTCTCTTCATAATTTCACAAAATGCTGTCCCTCTCCTCACATCCTGCACTCAGACTCTCTTATGATTACATAGGTGACATCAATTTAAGCCCATTATGTCTCAGTGCTTAAGGTTTAGTGATAAAGCAAACAGGCTGAAGTCTTGACAAATATCTACTCAACACCTGTGCAAAATTACAGCAGAAACCAGTTATTTATAGACAAGATATAGAAGTTTTGTTTATCTGAAATTAAATTAGGATAAGCTTTCTCTATTTTAGATCAGTTAGGATTATTAAATATTTGTTCCAGTGTAAATAGTTACACACACTAACCAGCTTCTCCTTGAATCTTCTGCAGGTGTTTTGATTATTTAGATATCTGATTTGCATGTTAAATGGCAGCAGTGTTGACCCTGGTTAAGTTGTGCAACAACACACAGAAGTTCAGATTGACTGACACAACAATGTTCATAAAAACTTATCAAGAGTTTTTCTTAAATAGCTCTAACACAGAGCTGTGGAGTTGGGGTGTTTTATAGCGCAAAATTTGTGCATTCAAATAAATTTATTTCCTGTTTGTGAATCTGTTTGCTATTTTCATAGCTAATATTCGTGTACATATGGACCAATTTTTAGAAAGATGCCTCTAAAATAAAACTTTAGCCATCCTTAAAGCTCTTGTTTGGACCACATCATTTACCCAGCACCCTAATCAGAAAAAGGCACAATTAAAACGTTTCCCCTGAATTATTCACTAAGCACTGTGGTTTATTGATTAAAGAAGTGCCAAAAGAAGCTGTCTGAAGGGAAGACTACTCAGTATCCTGGACACAAAATCACAAAACTCAATTTAGAGAGAGGGCACATTAATAAGACGCCTGTCAGAGCAATGGACCTCTGAAGAGCACAAAGCCAATAAAATTCTTTAGCACAGCAACAATGACATTAGTATATAAGGCAACTTATTATTACAATGTAATATTTTCTTTTCTTCTATGACAAATATATGGCAAAGACTTTAATCTAAGTCTGTATTTCGATTACACCTCTGTTTTTGGAAACCTTGGTCTTTCCAGCTCAGGACTCAACAGTTGATTTCTTGTATTTGGTTGATGTCAAAAATATCTTCCCTCCTAGTGTCCAAATGTAAAATTTTACACTAATTGGGTTAAAGAAGAATATTCAGAACTTTATGATTGTTTAATGTGATTTAATGATGAAGAGGACTGTGTCCATGCATCGTTGCCTTTATTTATTTGTTTTATGTTCTCAGGGCATCGATTGATCGGTTGATTGAGATGATCACTGTTCTGAAAACCTGACCTGCTCCTGTCCAGTATTTGGGTGTCAACATAAGCTATCATGGTTACAGATGCAGGTGAAGAGTAAATCAATTTCACGACACCCAAAGTTAAGCCGATGTTTTTCTACTCATATCCTGTCAGACAAAAGAAATTTTAAATAGAGACAAAGACCCTGGTCATAAAAATCTGTCAATAAGGGTAAAAAATTACAGATGATAAAAAGCACATTTAAACAGATTTAAACAGAATTCAAACAGATTTCTTTTCTTTTCTTTTTTCTTTCTTCTTCTTTTTTAAAAGAAGAAATACAACTCTGGAAAAAATAAAGAGCCCTCTGCACTGAACACCATTGAAAACCTCCTGGTTATCAAACCAAACATTGAATTCTGAACTCTTCCTCAGTTAAAACATTAGTATTGTTGTTTCTAAATGAATATAAACTTGTTTTCTTTGCATTATTTGAGGTCTGAAATCACTGCACCTTTTTCATTATTTTGACAATTTCTCATTTTCTGCAAATAAATACAAAATTTTTGAGGGACACCCAGAGATACGAATGCGAAGACAAAGCAGGTTCATCACATCACACCATACTTCCCCTTCTTTTCTCAAGAATCTCTCACAGATCTTTCATTAAAATTTGTCCTTCTTGTCTTGACGAGTGTGAAACCAAATGACATCCAGTGCCGGGTTTACCACTTCATGAGAACAAATGCTGGAGCCGAATGCTGTCAATAGCACTGCGAGAATGTCACCATTGTTACTTGCAGGATGCCAAAAAGATGTCTTTTCCCTTCTATTATTGTTTTCTGGAGCCTCTTTGAGACAGAGCCAAAATAATGGCTCTCATTTTGGACCACTCTGTCCCACTCCATGTGGGATCTCAAGCAGACGCTTCCTGATTACTGCTATCGGGTCTCCAGAGGTCCATTCTTCTTTCGACTGTCAGGTTCAATTACACACTGGGCAGTCAGGAAATTTGAGACATGTTGTTGTGCCTTAGTCATAAATGGTGCATTCTTAGGTTGGGGAGTCTGATTACATGCTTAATTGTCATAGGCTTTCATTGGAGTAAATGTCTGGAGTGTGTTCTTGAGAAATACTATAAAATAATGCTTAACTTAATAAAGCACGGCATCTCCACAAACAATAAAAATCTACATGCCAGACAGATTGCTACCAAAGGTTTCAGTGATATTTCAGTGCATCATAATGGATTAATGGATCAATGAATCTTGCATACTGAATCCTCCACATGCTGACTTGATTTAGTCAAATAATTGGGACTAACCGGCTCGATATCTGTTGTTCTGAGTCTTAGTTAAAACCCCATGCCATGCTGTCAATGTTGTAGTTTACTATGTAAACCTGTTTCTCGCTAATTAGTGAGACATTTTTTTTTAGAAAGCTCCTCCTGATTCTTGGGTGTAATGTGACAGCTGCTGCTTCCTTACCTCCTGACAGACATTACTTCATCAATATCCTTTGAACATGAAAGATAGTTTTTCATAAAATATTTCTGAAATATATAAAATGGTAAGAAAGTACCTGTTACTTCATACTCACTCTGCCAAAGTGTTCAAAACCATTTCTGAACTTTTCTTTATTTAGTGACTTCATTTGGAAAGCTTTCTTCTGTAAAAATTGAAATCTCTTCTTCCATTTCTGCACTACATAAATCTTGTCTGAGAGCGACCAGTCTTTAAAGATAGCTTTCAAGTCAAAATGTCAAATTATGTATTTTAATGCGACCACAAAGGAAAGAGCAGTGCCAAAACTCTGCTCTTTTGGCACTGCAGAGTTTTGTGCCAAAAGAGCACAACCCTGAAAATGCAACATTTTGCATTGTAAGCATTCAAGTCCATGTTCAAGCTTATTATTATTTCTATCATATGGTTTTAATTCAGTTAGCTCTTAAATTTGCTGTTTGCTTTTGACTTGAATCTTCCTGTAAGGGGTTTGTCTTTGTAAACAATTTGAAAATTGTGCCTTTATTGTGCAGTGCATGCTTTCATCCACTTACAGTTGTACGCCTGCTGGCCTCTGAACAAGCATTGTGGGACCTGAGCTTGAGAAGTTCAAGGGTTGTTCTGCTCGTTATTGAATGTGCAAAGAGATCCACACTCAAACTTGAGAGACCCCACTTCTGGGAATTGGTTATGCAACGTATGCATTAATATTTACTCAAACTCAAAGCGTGCAATATTTATTCGAGTGAGTAGTTCAGTGAACCGGCAAACAACACTGGAAAAACATCAACATCTCACCGAGTGTGCTGCATAGTTAGGTGTCATATGCTGCATTGATCTGCCAGTAAAAGCCATCACAAAGCTCCAGGGAGTCTGATTTCTCCAACTACATGTTCTCCAGCTGATAACACATGTTGTCATTGTGTCAAAAAGAATAGAGGGCTTACTGAAGATGGGTGAGTCATGGGGCGGAGGGAAGCGATGACAAGCTTTGATGGCATCCTGAATCTTTAGGTCAGAGTTTATCTCTATTTATAAGCGGCGAATGAGCTCAGTTCTCCATCTAAAAGGTCAGCTTCATCAAACTCTTTCTAGAAAGCAAAGCAGGATAGGCTTTTTTATTTAGACATGGTAATACGCACACTTCTGCTGTAACTGTAATTTAAAGGCAAATCATGATGGAAGACGCCAATAAGCTGTATGTTTATCAACACTATCACAGCATAAAAATAGAATCAGACATTGCATTCTTTGTTGAAGGTAGCACTTTATTTCTGAATATAAATAAAGACATCAACACAAAAATAAACACTGTAAAACATTTGAAGGTGGTTTAACTTGAACATGAATGTCCACCTGCTGCCTTGAAAATGTAATTTAAGTCGACAAGAAAATTGTTTTGGTTTTAACTCAGAAATTAAAGTTCATGAAGTTGATTTAACAACAATAAGCAAGTTGTCTAAATATTGCTTTTTAAGTTCTTTAATCTTGAATTGTGAGTTTTAACTTAATCTTGCAATTTAAACCAAATAATTATTTCACAATATACAAGAGAAAAAACTGCCCTCAACTTATTAAAGAGCCACATTTCTGTATTATTTTTACTAACAATATGAAGTTAAAGTAACTACTTATTTTACTTTAGGATAATTTAAATTCTTGTTTGAAATTGCTTGAACAAAATTTCTGATCTGATCATGAATTTTATTATACATCATAATGAATTCTGCTTTGAAACATTTAGTGTGAATAAAAATAAACATTTATCTTAATAAAACACAAGAGTCAGATCAATGTAACTCACTTCCATTTCAGGATACAAAAAACATGCTGCTAAGCATTCTGGGAAATAGTTCCCACTCCTGTCTTTTACTTCTTTCTTCTTCTTTTTTTTTTTAAGTGCCAGCCTAAAAACTCTAGTTTATTCAACTGTTGGAGGTTTGACAAAATTTATAAAAAGTTAACACAACTTACTGTAAGTTTATTTTTCACAAATTCACCCATTTAGGTTCAAAATCTAAAACCCGCTAAATTTATCTTACTTACGCAGTAGAAGATAGTAGACTCAACTAAATGTGGCTCAAACATTTTACAGTGTACAAACTTAAAAACAAACACACCACACTACAGATACTGATTGTTGGTGATCCATCAAGAACCCATTAAACACTTTCCATAAATCACTGCCTTAATTCAAGCTTGGTACACGAGTGCTATAAAGATACTGTAATAATTTACTGTAACATTTCACTATGTTGTGCAAAAGCTCTTGGAGAGGAAATTTTTTGATTACATTGATTAGCTTGATGGTGAATATTACAATGCTCACATTTACAGTTGAGGTCACCAGATGACATCATTTAAACACATTAAGACGCTAGATAATGTTTGTTTAATGGATTCCTGTGTTCTTACCTCTACCGTCTTCACATGACTGAACACATTGCTAGCCTTTGATATCCAGGGATTTGTATAAAGTACTAAATTCTTTCCTGGTTGTAAGAAAATCTTTATGAAAGAAACTCTGGTGCACCCTTTTTGGTTTATATTCACAAATCGGTCCTCAGGTCAAAGGTTAATTCCCTTGCATTTGACACACCGAGGTATACTTCATGTTTCCAGATTACCTTTTATATCCCATAACTAAATCCTTTGTATTGTAATAAAACAAAGCAAAAGATTTTTTCTTCTGGTACAAAAGGAACTGCAGTGTGTGGACTATAGATTCTTCACCTGGACAAAGATTTGCAGTGGTTTTTAGGTTCCATGGTCCTGTGGTTTTCAAACCTCTGATTTGTTCAGGATTATTTTGAGGAATGCTGTTTTTTGGGAGCCTACGAGAATAGATGTAAATGTTAATGAGATTTTTGTTAGTACATTAAAGTACCGTTGTCATGTTGCTCTAAAATGCTTCAGTTTAGCTTCTGGCTATTTCAAGCCTCACTTCTCCTGGAAAGCTCATTCTGCGCCACTCCAGTATATTTTAATGGCGTTATATTAAGTTAGTTTAAATATACTGCAGTTCATAGATTTTCTGCTGCTAGTTTAATTTCAAGTTATAACTCTGGAGTCTAAAGCACTAATGAAAAAAGGAGAAGTAAATCAATCATAGCTACCTGACACAGCAACAATTGAATATTTTATTGACCAGTTTGGAGCTGGGGTGACACATAAACATTTAGAATATCTGTAACTGGTTTATTTGATAGAGTCACTATTATTGCTCTCTTGTAATGAAGAAACTGCAGAAGGTTTAATGAAGATTATATATGTAGAAAACTTAGTGTTTTGTCATTTCTATTATTGCAAAATCAACATTGTTTTTATGTATTTCAACATGATGCCTGTGCAGTGGGGATTTTTAAGAGATGTTGCACATGAACAGAAGCTCTTCTCACAGATCAAAGGTGCACTATATCACATTTTCAGTATTACATGTTTTTGACCCGTGATCACATCCGTCACTGTTAGCAGGCCGTCTGGATCTGGATATGGACTCTAGTGGCGGTTCATTTCTGCCTGATTGCTACAATCAGACTGAAGTGTTATGTGATCAAGATTTGATTTTCTGAGAGGAGTGGATCCTTAGATTGATTTCTGAATATGAATCGTATAACATGATTTCTTCTTCTTTTTACACCCGTGGGTAATATATTGTAACAGTGTTTGAGTAAAAGGCTGTGTGGCCTTGAAGTAGCTGTTTGCATAATTAGAAATGTCAGCTGAGTGATGCCATTTAGATTTAATTGTTGAAAACATAGAAGCAAATCAAAGATGTATATCAGTCAGGTCATGTATCACCATTAACATTTAATGTTTTACATGACGTTGGCCTTTTTTTTTCTAGCATTAATAATAATATTTCATGTTTCATATGTTTTGATACCTACTTATCTATTTTTTTAAGATCCTAGAGAAGTTCTAAATGCCAATTACCACAAACATCAATGTGAATCTGAAATACAGCTCTGGAATAAATGAAGAATCCACAAAAAACCACAAGAAAATGGCTTTTAGATAGTTGTTGCCTGTAGTGACCATTAAGCATGAAAGGGTTAAGCTGGACCTCTTCACTTCTTCTCTGATTAATGCTCTCCTTGTTGGGCCAGTAATTTCAGGTGCCTGCAGGTTTGTCATTGGGCCACTCTTGAGTCTCACAGATGATGGACAGAGAAGCTTCCTTCCATGCTTTGAGGTTTACAAAGTGCTGAATCTTTTTAATACACACATCTATACTTTATATCTACTCTTTGTATTTCCTGGACGTATAAAGTCTTTTGTGCCAGTTTTGTTGATTCTTCTCCTCAAAGTGCCAGTAGGTGTGTGTGTGTGTTTTTTTTTTTTTTTTTCATGTGTAGGCTTGTGTGCTTGAGTGGACTGAGGCAGAATTTGTTCCAAGGAAACAAACAAAATGCGTGGATGTGGTTGTGAGGAATACAGGACAGGTAGCTGAGCATCAGATGATGAAACACAGTGACCTTGTGCTTGCAGAGAGTGCTCACAAAAAAGTAGTTTAAAACAATACGGACTTTTTATAAAAAAAACCCAAAACAAACTACTTTCATGGGTTCTGTGCAAAACCTATCAATAGAATCATTTAATTGCACTATGTGTTTTCATGTAAATAAAAGAAAATGTTCCTCCAGCTAAACCACTTCAGTTGTGTTGGTGTGAGACTTCAAAGCCTTTAAAATAAGAGAAGGGTATTCATTTTCATAATGAAGTCGCTATCAGACGCAAACAGACTCCTTCCTTGTACAAAAGGCTGAGGCAGCAACATGGAGGAAATATCTTAATGACTAATTACATTTTAAGATGTGCAAATGGTTTTCAGAGTTGCGGCTGTGCTTTAAACCTGAAAGCAAAGAAAAAATATGTTAAAATGCAGCACCAACTCGACTGCATGGGCTACACTGAATGACTGAAATTATAGGGCTACTTTTAGTTTTTGATTGGTCTATACTTTTTGTATGACAAAGGAACCTTGGTAACAAAAGAGTAAATGAAAGGACTAATGAGAGCAGGACCTGTGTTGTAATTTTAGGAGGGGATCACAACATAAATTAGAAACATGTAGTGTGTGGGGGCAGTGATGGATTAAGGACAGCTGTCAAGATGTGTGATTGAAATATACTGAGAGCTTACTCCGGATCTGAGGCCGTTTTTCACAGCCACCAGAATGCAAAGCAGTGTGTCATAACATATCAAATGAAATTCAGCGCTGTAGAATTTATTAAACTGCTTGACAGAGCGGAAATAATAATGCAGTCATGGTTTATCAGAGCTTTCAAAGGCTTGTCATAAGTGATGAAATATGGTAATTGTATTTTTAATATCGGAACCAAAGTGAGGGTGGGTGAATGATGAAACATTTTTAGTATATCCGGGACATTCCCAGGATATCTTTAAAGTTCCTATGAGCTACTGGCAGCAAATGGAAAACTGATTTATTACCGTGCAAAGTTGGGAGCTCCACATTTATACACCTCCAGTTATTTCATCAAGAATTGTGCATTCATGAAAACTTGAGATTATCGTCAAATAATAGAGAGCAGTTAGGCAAACCTTAAATATCACTAACAAACTTCAAGCCATGCTTTCTGTTTTTAGGAAGTGCAATTCATTCTGATATATTTTGTTCTATATTTATAGTTTCTAATTAAGAAATGTGCTAAAACAAACTCGAATACCTTCTCTGACCAATAAAGAGGCCACCAAAATTATTAGATTATTACAAATTATTACATTATTCATGGAGTGTTTTAACAAGACTTTTAATATGAGTGAAAGAGTGTCCACTATTCTATTGGCTGGATGTTTATCAGGCTATTTGTGTGAAAACATACCTTCTGTCTTTGGTATGTGGCAGAATAAAAAATATTGCATCACTTTTTCCCCATAATTCTTTTTTATTTTATCTTGTTCTACTTAAACTTTGTTTTTTTTTTTTTTTACTGCAAGTGCTCTGAATTTATTTTTTATTGAGCTAAACAATTTGCTTCTCAGCCATCTAGCAGCAAAGAATCCTACTTCATTATCTTCACATCAGTAAAATGCAAAATAATTCATGTATAGCTTATTAATATATCATGACAAAAGGGCATTACCAGAGCCATTTCTAAGCCACTTTAATGTTACATTACTGACTATATACACATGGTTTGTATTTCCTGATATGAATAAAGTCATTGGAGTACATGAATATCCATGGGAGAAGTCACATCAGGAAATACAACACTGTTGTCAAAGTATTGTGCTTCTGTCATTCGTTTCAGTGGTGTAAGAAGACTCAATGCCCCAGGAAAACAACAACCTGGCTACATTTGACACTGTAGCACACACAATTTGATCACCAGCTAAGCCAGGCTGTCACTTTATTTTGGAAATGTTGAAAGATTCTTTAGTATGAGTGCAACAGCTCTCACGCAGCATGAACGCCATACATATGGAGCACCGGTTCAGGTTGTGTGCGTCTATTTGACTGCTACTTAAATGTCCCAGAAATTACTCAAAAATAATATCTTCACACCAACAGAGAATAAATAATTGACCAATATATAGTATATTGGTCAGAAAGAAAGAGAGACAGACAGAGAGACAGAAAGAGAGAGATAGCACAGACTAGGATAGCAGATCAGTTGCAGTGAGAGGTTAACTAAGGACAACTGAGAAGGAAAGCTTTTCTTTAATTTTCTGTGAATAATACAGCTATCTTTTCCCCAGACTCAGAATTGCTGCAAGAGTTTCTCCTGAGCAAATCTGTTCTCTCCTCGTTTTTACACTAACATCAGGCAACAGAATTTGTAGATCACTGGAAATTAAAGATGATTTTGCAAAAATGTAAACACATTTCCTGTTTCACTACCTAAGCTACGTTGTCTATATATTGTTTTGTTTTATGCAAACCTCAGGGGAAAGAGAAATTGAATATGTATTACTGTTCCCTATCTGCCCTCCTGCAGTGTTTGAAATTATCTGTTAAATTTGACATGACACCTCCTCCCTGCATTCTTATCGTATCATCTTCTCCATCCTCCCCTGACCTCCGTCGGTCTTTGAAGACGAGGCTAAACCTGTTTGGATTCTTTTAATTAAATAAGCATATGACTAATCGTTGCCTCCACTTCACATGAAGGGGAAAGGGTAGATGTCACATGATATTATCTCAGAAAAGAGATGGTAATTTCTGTAAATGACAGGCCTTGATGTGTAAACATGTCTAATTTAAAGCAAATTTGATCTTCACAATTCACACCAGTACAAAGCACAACTTACTCAAAATGACAGCTTTAGATTAGTTTTTAGTAAACATAAACAAACAGCCAGAAGCAGTTTCTATATGATTTAGATTAGCTTTGACATCCTAATTAAGTGAATATGAACTCAAGATCAGCACAAAATTGCTAGGTCGCCCTTTTAAAATACTTTTTTAAAGTCTTTAGTAATCAGACCAAGCCATGGACCTTAGAGTTTTATTTTTCATCTCTTTGTAGGGCCCAGGCTTCTGTATCAGGCTGTTGAGCCGTTTTAGGTTCTGGCTCTGATGCTGCTGCCCCAACAGATGACGGCAGAAGAGATGCCGCTCTCAACAACATACTTACAGAAGATCTGCAACATCTTGGTGCAAACCTTGAAGGATCTTAGCGTCCTCAGCCTCTACAGTCCAGGTCCTCCATGGTTGTTTTGAAGCAACTGATCGGACTACTCTCTGCCAGCCACATGGAGATGACATCAGTGCCATGACTGACTATATAAACTTCTGTGTGGACAGCACCATCCCTCCCAGAACAGTGAGATGCTTCCAGAAAAACAAACCCTGGATCACCAGTGATTTAAAGGAACTGGTACAGAAGAAAAAAGAGACTTGAACAAAGTATCAGAAAGCATTTTTCAAAGATTTTGCTTCAAAGTGATGTGGCAGCATCAGAATATTGCAGTAGATATTTCAGCTAAACATACGATGCAATCTCCAATTTCCTAATGCAAAGGTCTAAGATGTTTTATTAGCATCTTAGATGCTAATAAAGCATCTAAGATGCTAATGCTAAATGACAGCAGGATAATTCTTCTGTTGTTTCCAGCAGAATTATCCTGCTGGAAACGACAACCGGAAGGTGAGTACACCATGACACTATGGAAAAGGACTTAGTCAGTACCAGTCGTCAGGCTGTGTTGTTTTTATTGATTCTCAGTCAGTAGCAGAGGATCTAAAGTTTGCCAAGAAAGTATCAATGCCACTAAACCATCAGCAGGCCAGAGAGCTGATAAAAGCAGAAAGAAGCCATGAATTTCTGTTGTCTGACTCAACCATCTTAATTCAAGAATGGCTGAACAAGGCAGCATTTTTCTACTCTGTGCTGTTAGCATAGATAGATGAATGAGTATGAGACTGTAAATTCAGATATAGAAGGTTTTATGGCCTTAGGATATACAGGAATGTCATCGTCTTTGGTATGATGAACTCTTGGCTTTCTTTAGCAGGTAGTTTTTTTGGGGTCTAATAAAATCAAATATTTTTCAAAGTTCAATTCAACTCATTTTTTTTTACTCTATTAATCAAGTTTGTATTTTTGTCTGCATCAATTAACAAAAACCTTTTAGAAATAAAAGTTTTCAGTATAACCATAAACCCTCAGGTTAATTTGACTGCCTTCAATTAGGAAAATAGAGTCAAGACAATGTAGGGTGATGCTCCCGCTATTACCACTGCAAGCTGCTGCTGCTAGTCCAAGTCAACACAAACATTTTTAGGAGTTAAGTAGAAGTGGATATTCCCCTCAGTGCTGGGTTGGCCTTTCATTGTTCTGAGTCACCCACATAGGGGAGCAGACTCCTGGGTCGGCGGCCCAGGGGACCAGGAGACGAGGCTAAATGAAAACTAATGACTGCTGACAGAAACAGAAAGGCAGAAAACAAACACGGAAAACAGCTTTAATAATGCAGTTTGTTTTCAGTGTTTTCAAGTTCAATTATTTCTTAAACAGTTTTTTTTTCCCATTAAGTTTCAACTCAGGCATTGTGTTTCACATTAATATTTTCTTTTCCTCTTCAGATAAAATGTGATAAAACAGTATGTAAAGTTTAATGTGCTTTTCACAGACATAAAATCACAAAGCTATGTACAATAAAAATCAATGTTGCGCAAAGAATAAAACAAACATAGGAAGCGTAATAAAATCCCTTCATAAATTCAGAAAAGCATACATTAGAAATACTTAAACAGCTATTTAAATGCAGGTGGAGATTTTAGATGGTAAACAAAGAATTATTTTAATTTAATCACATTGTGGTCTTTTTCATATCTTAAATTGAAAGGAGATTTCTGACCTTGTCCGTATTACAACCAGTTCCAAACCTTCATAACTCAGCTAAGCTGTCAAATCAGCCATTACTGCTTCAAAAGGTTTCAGCTTTTCTGAATTAATTGATTCTGACTCAGCTGTCTATCACTGCCATGCTTACATTGCCATGATTTGATTTAAAGGGACAGTACACAGCATCACAACCATGTGAATTTAAAAAAAAAAAATCATTGTTTTTCGCACAGAAAATTCTGTAATTTGCTGTGAGATTAGAAATAAAAAAAAATCTTTTACATATCTGAATAAGTAAAGTTAGAAAAGAAAATATGTTTTGCTTTATGAAAATGTTAAAAGGGAAACCTTTTATTTCTGTAAGATATCGGATGCTCACTGATTCCTATAAATCAGGAACTATCTTCAAGAAATTTGCAAATTATGTTTGACTATAGTGCATTTAAAAAAATTGCTATATTGTGCAAAAGTGCAGTTTTTGTAGCCGGTCATCAAAGAAAGTGAATCATCATAGATAGGGCTTTATTCTGTGCCTTTTGTTTCATGTAACTCTCTGCATAAAAAAATCTGTATTTTAACACATAGTGTAGCATGAAATGTTATCATTTATTTATTTATTTTCTTCAGGGTTTAACACCCTTCAATAGGCCGAGCATGGGGCTTAACATATTCACTTATATGGATACTGCTGCAGTCTCTACTGGTGACTGAAAGCATTCAGCTGATGAAATGGATGACTTATTGCTTCCTGAGGCGACTCCCAAGCAATTGCTGAAAAACTCCTGGGGAGTTGGGAGGCTGAAGAAAGTGTGCAGAACGTGACATAAGGCAGCTCTGCTGGAACAGTTTGAATTATGATCCTGAAGGACAAAGCTGATGGTTCTTCCTCCAAAAAAAGGATCAAACTTTTTCTACGCACTCACACTTTTCTCTGTGCTGTTGTTCAAAGAAAAGGACCAACCCCTCTATTTTGGATTCATGTATTAATTGGGAATCAAATTTTTTTTGGAAACACAGTGCAGCAGTTTTTCTTATTACAGTGAACCCAGGTTTATCATAGGGGTTACGTTCCAAAAATAACCAGCAATATGCGAAATCCGGGATGTAGTCAGATTTATTATTTTTTTTACAATTATTATACAGTACTATAGATCAAAACCCGGTTTCAGGCCCAAGCATTTGTTTAAGAAATAATAATAGAAACATTTTCTTACAAATAACTATGATAGTTTTTAGAAATACTGTAAAATAATAATGGTTGATTTTAATAATCAACCAATGAGGTTAGACTCATGTGGGTATTTCATATTTCCCATGACAGAGGAGAGGAGTCACACTAACTCCTCCCCACTGTAGTGTCTTTTCCTACCGAAGGCCGTGGTGCAGCTGTTTTTTTTCCCCAGAGAAGAACATAGTTATGGGTATTTGTTGGTGCTCTTTCTTCTTCTAGAAGAACAGTCTTATTAACAAACATGCCACCTTCGATTATATTAGAGAATTGTAATTGAAATTTGCCAAGCCGAACACATTTTGTACTGGACAGAGAGGAGGGACAGAAGAGGCAGATTGAAAGCTAATAAAGACTCAGAACATGAAATACATCTGCGAAACTGCGAGGCCGCGAAAGATGAAGCACGCTATAGCGAGGGTTCACTGCATAGCATGTCATGCACTTTGAATTCATGTTGAGGCTTGGGTAGTATATTTGCTGTTTGCAGGACTTTCCTCTCACCAAGTTACCAAGGAAGCATTCCTCCTTTCATGTGAGCCAACTGCATAATGCGACACCCCTCACCTGACACAGCTGATCCCCTGTGAAATTGTCCCTGATGACTGCTGGTACCCACCGTTGTGCACAACATTTGTGTAAATCTCAGTGGCAAATTCAAGGGCATTGTAAGGAACTGCCCTCAAGGTAGTTAGCAGCAGGAAGCCATGTGCATATTTATTTGCTCATTTCCTCCAGAGAAAAAGCATAATGTGATAGTACAGGGTGATTCATGTTAACCCTAGAATATTTTTCATTACTATACTTGCAGGGTTACCTGGAAGAGTTCTCTCTCTCTTGCTCTTTTTTTTTTACATAAACAAAACAACTCTGTATTAAAATTTTGTGTCCAATTTCCAGTTTTCATTAGAATTTGACATGCTAGTACCTGTCCTGTTTTGTAAGGTGAGCCGTGGACTGAAGCTCACTACAGTGTGGACTACAACTTAAGTTTTACATTTGAAAATAAAGGAAGTTTTAAGACATTTTACACTTTTTCTTTCCAGTCTTCTAGAGCTAGCAGAGAAGGCCCTGCTGGCTCTGACGGCCCACCACTGGCATCACCATATGGTTATGTGTAAACAATTACATTTCACTCATTGGCAGCAGGTAACTGAACAGAAGCAGGTTGTTCAAGACACAAACATACTTTGAATCTGTTATCTCCTTTGAAGCTGTATCTTTAAGATTCCTCAAAATAAGAATTAAATCCTAAATGTATTGATACTTGGCTTTAGCAAATGTGAATTTCAACTGATTCCTCACATAAAAAAAAACATTAATGTTTTTTTTATATATGTCTTACATATAAAAAAATTTGTAAGACACTGCTATATGTATATTCATTGTAATTAGGCATACAGCAGCTAAAACAATGCAAAATGCAAATAATCTTAATTAAAAAAAATCAGTTGTCATTATTGTTTAAAGTGTGTGCTTCAAAGCCTTCTGAAATTGCATGCTTTTCTCCCATTTGAAGGAAACATCTCACTTTCAAAAGCATAAAGAGCGTCTTCAGTGGCAGTGGCAGTGAAATGGTGATAATAATACCACAGAGCAGGCTGACGAGTGTCTTTAACGCTGCTGGATGTCGTCATGCTTGTAAAATTGCTGTCTATGGTTTCCATGCTATTCACTGTAACAGTGTAGCAGCGGATCTAATGGTTTATGTTATTTCCAATGTTTGCTCATGCTTCAATCCCTCCCAAGGGTCATTATGGCCCCTAATGTCTGTAGCAGCTACACAATAGGATTTGGAGCTGGGAGGAGGTCAGTTTTCTCAGGAATCTACATTCCAGAGTCGCTCAGACATTCTTCCAACAAAATAAAAGAAATGCAAGTCTCACATTGTACAAAATAATACAACTACTTTACTAAGGCTTTGCAAACATGCAACACCCCCCCCCAAAAAAAAAAAAATAACAAAAAACATTTTATTCAATAATATAGCAAACTGATAAGCTGAATGTCTCCATTTTCTCTTTGTTGACTTCTCACTGGGACAAAGTGCCATGATTAGGGGTGGATTTAGAAGTCTCTATAATTGAAGCCTCGTTCCTCATCTGGGAAAACAGTTTATAATTAATTCTTAGTACAGCTTAATAAGCCCTTCAATTAGCTGTACAATTGCTAAGTATAGTGGCACACAAAAGTTAATTATTTAGACTGTGTCAGCCTTTGCTACAGCGTGACATCTTGTCATAATCTTTGGTGTTCTACACATTTTCATTTCTTCTAAATTTTTGTGAGATTAAAAAAAAAAAGTAAAATATTGTGGTTTAGTTTGATAGAATCTACGTAAAAGTCTAACTTAATGTTCAAGGTACTCTGATCTGGAAGGGCTTTGGTCCCTGGCAATGGGAGTCACTGCTCAAACATCATTAAAAAAAAGAAATAAATGGCAGGAACATTGCCCATCACCGTTTGCCTTGACTGTGTTGGCTACTGTGGTGCAGGAAACACTTTAACAGCCCACTATCATCCATCTGTGCCTGTGGTGGCAGCCACGGTTACAGACACCCTCTATTCATCACATCCGACAGCTTACAGATCTGCTGATTTGTATAGTGGCGAGTGAGGAGGGCAGTGGAGGGAGGAGGCCAGACGGTGGGAGCAACCAAAGTGGCGTTCCCACAGCAGCAGCTGTGATTTGCTCAGGCCATGGCAAAGTTGGCGAAAAAAGTTCATGCTTTAAGGCCACCAAGAGAGGCAAAGTTTGTCTTAAAATGTAGAAATTCTGTGAAATAAACTAAAATCAATATCTCATGTTATGTCAAAAGCCAAGAGAAATTGAAGAGTTTCAAGATGTGATTTATAAATAGATAAAAAAGGAAAGCCTGTCTGATTTGCAGTGGTAAGTCATTTAATATTTCAGGAGCCGACACAGCAAAAGTGCAATATTCCCTAAGCTTCTCTGTTTGTTTTAGATACATGGAGGAGCAACTGATCAACTGACCTGAGGGAGGCAGGTAGACCATGGAGAACTTAAAAACCAATAAAATACATTAAAATGAATCCTAGAAATAAGGCTCTGGAAAAAAAAAATCAAGAAACTACTGCAAAATGATCAGTTCTCTGATTTTACTCCTTATAGGTATATGTTTGAGTAAAATAAACGTTGTTTATTTTTATGTCCCTTTCACACTATCTTTTTTTTCTTATCGCAAAATAATTATTTGGTTTAAATTGCAACATTAAGTTAAAACTCACAATTCAAGATTAATAAACTTGAAAAAGAAAGTTTCGAGAACTTCATGAACTTTAATTTCTAGGTTAAAACCAAAACAATTTTCTTGTTGACTTAAATTGCATTTTCAAGTTAAGCCACCTTCAAATGTTTTAAGTGTATCTGTTGTTTTTCAAGTTCACTCACCCAGGGATGGATATTGGCTGTGCCTGGTGCATTTTTGCTGTTCTTGACGTTTTGCATAAAGCTTCTTGGAGGTTTTGCTATTTTCAGGACGTGAGTGGGACAAATCACTTGATTGGATGTTGCGGTTTCAGCTTTAAACTGAAGTTTGTACATGTTTCACCTTGGATTTAACAACACAAGGAGAGGAAATGAATTATTCACTGTGGGATATGGGGGGAAGTGCATGTGGACCTAGTTAGAGGGATGTCGGATCACTTATCCCGTGTTGCAGCTCCTGCCTTTCACAACTCACCAAACTGCGCTGACAGGCAGCCATGTCGAGGGAGGCCCTAGATGCCAGACGCGCCTCTGAGTCTGATCAAAGGGCTTGTTACAAATTTATTCACGCCCCATGGTCACTTTGTTACCAAGCCAATTAGATCACAACTAAATGTTTAGTCAGTCAGAGGGGAGGGAAATGGTGCCCTCATCTCATACGAGTGCCTTGTTTCATTTCACTTCACATCACAGTGGATAAGCAGTGCAGCTTCCAAACTGCTAACTTAAGATCTCTACAGGTTTTTAAATTTGTCTTTATGAATGAATGAATTTTATTATATCTGCAGAGACAGCAGAACGTTTTGCCCCTGTCTTTATGCAAAATTATTGAGTATTTTTGTTTATGTGGGAGGTGTGATCTGAAGGTAGATGACGTACATCTACCTGAATTTGCCAAATTTTTTGACCAAAATTGATAAAAATAAGGATATTCTTTTCCTTCCCTGTTCTATACTTTTCATCCTTGCACAAATAAGACACATTCACACTAAGGGAAAATTTAAAATGGTTAATTAACCTGACAAGAACTGAATGTTTTTGGATGATGGAAGAATGCTGGTATACCCAGAAAAAAACACCAAAGCAGAAAAAGAAGAAGCAAACTCCATACAGAAATGCTCCAAAACTCATGCTGGACATTCATCCTGCAAGACGACAGCGGTAACAACTCAACTAAGTTCTAAGCAGCAATAAAAGTTAGATAAAAAGGAGACCCACAATGTCTAAGACAGTCTTGATTTATAAAGCTAATTTCAAAAATCATTTTACCACCGTATGAAAGATTTTAAGATTGATTCTTTTGATCAAAGTATGAATATTGAACATAGCACTAGCCTGTTCAAACTACTCAGTGAAAAGCTAATTTTGTTGTAAGTTAAACTTGTCATCTATCAGGAACTATGAAGTTGTTAAAACAAATCACTGGTTTTTAATCTTTTTCATGTAGTTACATTTTTGTTCATGTTTCAAGACAAAAGAAGAAAAAAAAAAAGGACATTTCAAAGGCCAAAATCAATGCCGCCTAAAATAAACAAACAAAGCTCATCTTACATCTTTTTATGTTACATCCTTGGGAAATAAATACTGTTGCCAAAGTGAACTGGATCATTTTTATCCCTTATTAAATGATGTAACTGTTTAAAGACATTATTTGTATCAATACCGGTCATTTTTATGTCAAACAATGAATCTGAAACATCTAAATGCGACATAAAAACAAAATAAAATTAGAGAAAATTTAGATGGCAAAATCTAAAATCTTTATCACCTCACAATAAGATACCCTGCAATTTCATAACACAGCTAACTGGCCTCATCATGCCACCTCTATCAATCTCCATCAAGCGCTGTAAATGTGTCTAAGGGGTGTCCTCTGTCTGGTGACATTCACTCACTGTTTCGCTAAAGGCCAGTCTAGCAGCCGGGTGATTGACAGGTCTTACCAACCAGTGCCTGATGCTGATGTGCTTCATCCTCGCAAATTATTGTTTACAACTTGGTGGCTGATCTATCTGTGGTAAAAAAAAATTATCTTCAAATGGGACCATTCCCTTTAGGTGCTCATTTGAGTTGAGCTCTTTTATTGTCTTATTTGCTGTAACTTCCAGATTTACTGCTAAACCGTTTGGCATCTGAAAGTGGAGGCCTAGTTGTTTTCTTCAACTCTGCACAAACCAACAGCTTTTTACATTCCAGTAAAAAACAGGTGAGTAATAAAAAATAATTGTATCATTGAAAGCTCTTCTTCACTCCTCTACATGGAGAATAGTTCTGTGTGTTATTGCCTGAAACAATTTTTTTTTTAACCTAACTTCGTAGATCACGTCACATAGCACTCTGAGATCTTTTGTGGTTGGCAACTTTAAGAAAACACTTCAAGGATGAGGTATAGGGCTTGCATGAAATTTTATATAGAAATCTGTAAACTGTGCCCACAGTCTCCTGCAAGAAGTATTGTCATGGGGTGCGAGTACCTGCCAGAAAAACAGAGGAATGTGGCTTAAAGGTTCTGAGTGAATCGCACTCCTGGCAATTGATAAATTATGAAGAACTGATTCTGTGTTTTGTGCAGCTGAATACAAATCTGAATTGCAACTTACACATAAAATGATTTGACTTGCTGTAGATTGTAATACCAGCTGAAATCAGGTTACAATACTTGGTTTGTGCATGCCGTCCGTGGGTTTTCTCCCATACAATAAAACAGAAGAACAAACATGGTAGGTTAGTTGTGGATTCTGAATGTGACAAGCAGGATCCAAACCATATTCTGACACCTTTGGGATTCAGAGTTTTTATGTGTTTTTTTTTATAAGGAAAATAAAAGCAGAGATATATCTTATAGTACGCTAACATAATCTTATCTCCCAGAACTTTTCTTGCTTTGCCATATGTGCTATCTATAGATTACAATAAATCATATCAAGTTCAGGAGATATAAACCACACAATGATTCTTGTGATCGCCCTACAATAAATTTCAAGATTTCATGACTTGTTTTCTGTCTGCTGTGTATTTGTCATCACACAAGTCTGAGCTGCATACGGATGTTCATGCAAATTTCACAGTCAACTGGGAGTTATGTATTAGTTCTTATTCAGCTCTTAAATCTGAGGACATAGCGGTCATGAGAGCAGCACCGACATGCAGGGCTCATTCATGGAAATTGCTTCTTGACTGTCACTGCATGTTGTTTTACCTCATTTTAGTGGAAACCAAGCATTAATTAGGGAGAATCATCCTTCCCTCCCTGTTTTTGGCACCATACGTAGAAATAAAGGGGAGCACCAGCGGACAATTTATTGATTATGCGAAGACTGGTGACCTGTTCAGAGAGCATCTGACCTCATATTGGTCCAGATAGACGGTAACCCTCTGCAACCTTGACCAGAGTAAGTTTGGAGAAAAGTGAGTGAGTGAGACTGAAGGGAGAAAAGTGTTTATTAAAATTGAAGCAGTCGATGCAGTTCAGTGTGCTTACGTCTAATCAATGCCCCACATCCAGTGCTCTGCTGATCCACCATGTGCTGAGCTTAGAGCATCTGGCAGAAAGCGCTCAGCTCACAGCTGCCTGCCTGGCATCAGAGGAAAAGTTCTGATTATTGAATGTACTTTGGAGAGAGCCCAATTCCAGCATCAGATTTCAGATGTGTACCATTCGAGTGATTGCATCGGGGATGGGGATTAAAGTGTGATTTTTATATAATACCGTTGTCCTGGCTTAGCATTTCTGAGTACGATGTTTATTTCTCAGAGAGCAGCGTTAACAACATGCAATTTATTTTGAAGCAGCAGAACTGTGCTGATGAATAATAGCCAAAGTACGTCAATCCTGCAGATTACAAACACTCCCACAATCATCACTGGCAAAGAAAAAAAAAACTAAAACATTTAATTCTTTTTCTCCCTTTCTCTTTTTCTAGTGTGCCTGCTTGGGGGAACTCAGTCTTCCACATGCAGAAAAGTTTCATGATTGTAGATCTATTCCAAACCACTGAGCTAAATCAAGTTTTCTTTTCCCTTGAAAAAGTTAACTTTCTTCAAAAGGATTTGTGCACAACCCAGATATCACACTTTTTCCAGGATGAAAGCAATTTTACTTTGATATTATCCAGCACCAGATGGAAGGATCGCACATGCTGATTGCACCTGCCAAGCAGGTCACAGTCTGAGAAACTAGAAAACATCCTGGCAAAGATGAAAACGACAATGGCCTGACAAAAACAATTGGATACAGTTTCATGATTAAAATAATGAGATGGGAGACAGTCCTGGGATATATTACTTGTTTTATTGCCTCCAGATTTAAATTGCAGGGTTGTAATATAAACAGACCCCAAAGAGCAAAGTCATTATGTTTTTTATTGAAAAAGCTCTCATGTGAAATATTAGGGGTGTTCGCATTAATGTGTCTCAAAATAATGTGCAACACCTTCATCTAGATGCAATTAAGTATGGATTCTTAGTGTGATAACCACAGCAGGACAGTAGGTGAGATGTTTTAAATCTGAAAAACAGTGACCATAAGAAATATTTGATCATGTCCTTGCATTCTTCTGCATAGGCGAAGCTAAATACATTCAAAAATAAGATTGTTGATGTGATTTTTCATATTTATTCTTAAGTCTACACCTGTTGCATAAGTTCCCATAAAATTATTTTCATGAAAAACACTGTAAGTTAAACATCAAGAGTTCAAGAGGATGTGGAATCCAAAGAACTTGTTTGTCTGGCCTCTTTCCTTGCTGATTTCTAATGACTTATTGCATGAATTGCTTTATTCACACGTGATTTTAATTGTACTTTTGTTTTTAATGGAAACATTGCAGTTGCAAAATTGTGTTTTTTCAACATTAGCAGAATAGCAAGAAGGTGTTGTGCGCATGTGTAATGAAAAAACTATCATCTACCTCAAGTTATTTTAGCCTAGAAGGGTTCAAAAGATCTAGGGTTTCCGGTCCTTCTTTTAATCCTACTTTTTGTCACAAAACTAAATAAAAACCAAATGTTATATAATTTGCCAAACAATGAAGCACCAGCGGATTGCTCAAGATTCACAGAACATCATGAACGATGTGCTGACATTCTATATGGGAGCTAACCTTATATGCAATATGCAGGCTGGTTCTTCAGAAATAGCGAATGCCATGAACTCTGTCACACCCAAGGCATAATAATGAGAATAAGAATGATCATCCTGCATTGTGAATATTCAGAAAATACCTTGTGACAGAATGCATAAAGTCTTGTTCTTTCTCAAATTCGGGTTGTTCTTATTTCTGACAAGAAATAACTATCAATGTTGCTGTTTTCTGTGTCTTCCAGCTGTTAGTTTGACATTACTTATTGTATCCATCTCAAAATATCAAGATGCTGTACTATACCATTCATTCAGCCACTGTCTATCCCCCTATAAAACAGGGTGTGGGGTGCTGGTGCTTATCTCTATCAGCCATTGGCTGCGCACCTTCATACCAAGAGCAGTTTGAAATGTAAAATTATTTTCATTGTTTCTGATAGGAAACAAAACTGGGATCTTCCAAAAAACAATAAAAAAACCCATGTAAAATAGTATCAGGTTTTGAAAAAAAATGCATATTAAAAAAATCATAGCTTATGTGTGGTAATGTGGCCTCATTTCCATTTTTTGAGTTAATTTCGTGTTCTTGCATTGTTTTGGATTTTCTTGTTGCATTTGAATTTATTTATCCTTTTAGATTTAGTTTGAGTAAAGTTTTGGGTTGTTGTGTTGCATGTTTTTGATTGGTTGTTTTGAGGTCACGTGCCAGGTACACCGGAGACGCCCCACTGCAGCTGCACAGGTGTGCTGCATCTAATCAAGCAGCGTGGAGAGCGGGAAGGGAGATAAGCCAGAGACAGCGGCAGAGAAGCAGACTGACCCGGGCTGGTTTGGGTGTTCGAGTTGGAGAACGGCAGAGGCAGATCGGAGGGCTGGAGGACTGGTCACCAGGGAGTAGTGATGGGTAAATGAGGCCTCATGTATCGTGTCGACTCATAGCAAAACTGTATTGATACTGTGTCGATACTGCGTCACTGAATACTGACACCTGCTGGACATTAAAAATCCCTACAGGCAACGTAGTTGACAGACTGATTTGATGACCTAGTCCAGTGGTCCCCAACCACCGGCCGCGCAAGAAATAATTAAATATTTCCGTTTTATGTATTATTTGAGTCTGGAGAATCTTTTATTTAGATGGGACC